>JAFMSR010000006.1:26873946-27043811 GCA_022818135.1 Saxidomus purpurata
CGGACTAACAGTGCTTCTTAATCAGTTGCCTTTCCCTTGAAGTGTTGATCGTAATATATGTCAATAAGTTTTTCGTTTGACTTAATTTTATGTATAAGAAAATATTTTCTACACATCCCTGACACATAGGCTGCCTTTCCTGAATGAATAGCGATTTTGTTCAATTGAAAAGACTTCACATCATTATAAATGGATAACCAAAGTCCCAAACACACACCTCCGTAATTTCCCCCTTGCACTTCTTGTGGTGAATTACATCTATTCCCATCGTAACAGTATTTGCGATTTGTTATTCGTTGAACTAACTCACTACCTATAACCACAAACATTTCATCGAGTCTATTTTGTGCCGACACATTCTTCCATCCAAAGTTATGAGCCCATCCGGCGTACATTAGTGCTGACCAATCTTTCCATATAACTTTAAAAGATGTATCGCATATATAAACGTCATCGTCCATTTTACCAACAAATTTTGCATCAGGAAATAGTTTAGTTGTGATACTAAACCATTTGTGAAGTTTCTCTGCAAACTGAACAGCATACCCGGAGTAAGATGTATTTAAAAATATGATATCAGAGTACAAATGCGATTCCTTTAGTGTTTTTTCAGTAGGTCCATCCAGCAAGAAACGGATCAATACGTTGCTTTGTTTGCTTGCCGAAAGAATCTTTCGATGTATATTTCGTTTTTCAATACTTTCGTCCCTGCTTAAAATTCCGATAACACCATAAGGTTGTACAGGTTTGTCGAAATTTCCAAACCGATCTTTTTCAAAAATAGCTTTGTCCGAAGTGTTTGAACAACGTAAAACTTTATTAATATAAATGTTAACAGAAGTGACTAATACCACGCTTATACAAACCCCAAGAAATTGAAACGGTTTTTCCATACTTCGGCGGATAAATTTCCAATTGTATAAGTTATAGTTCTATTTATTTTCGCCAGCAGACTTTGCAAATGTAATACCACTGAACAAGTCCTCCTTTATATTGATTAACGAGAATCGTGAAGATTGTAAATAAGACAGGCAATTAGGTGCATGTCAACCCGTTTTCTTCGGTATCCGTTTAAAACGTAAATTAAATTCATACTAATCTGATAGATGAATGCGATTATTATACTGCTGTTCTCTGATTTTTTGCTGGCACATAGTTTATTGTGATTTTAAAGTCCCGTGATCTTTTTGAACAAATTGATAGTGTATAATAAATATACTAATAGGATAATGATAGAACCATGTTCTATTCACTCTAAAACATTGTAACAGTTGACATATTCATTTCTTTTGTATTTAAGTCGCTTTTTCACGAAGGAATAGTTGCCAGGAAGCCTTTTTTCAATATCATTGAAAAAATACTGCTCTATATTTCTAACATGTAAATTGATTTAAAAATTAAGGTAATGAATGTGTTTGGTACAAGTAATGGTCATTTCCGCCGGTAATACATCTTTCTTGGTAAAATAAGACCTCCTTATCAATGTTTTCCTGGGACTTTAATTGAAAATGAAAGACGTTCAATCAGTCGTGTCAAAAAAGATTATTTAAGTAATAGAACTACAGAACACCCCAGCATAGAGTACCTCTAGTCTCCAAACTGGTTATGTGCTACAAGATGCAACAATCAATTCCTTGCCCATTTTTCTAAAAGTCCCAACCAGGTTAACTTAGCATATGCATCCTCTTTGTCTACGCTAAACCCATGCCAACACGGACTGAATTGAAGACGATCGTGGTAGTTTAGTTCTTTGCTATATACTAAACGGAACTTCTAACGCACCGCATGGTTGTTCTTTCTTTTTTTATCTATCCTCCCAATATATGTCAGCTTTTGTCCAGCTATCGATCATGAAAGCCCTAATATCTTGCATTTATGAAGACATTTAGTAGACACTTCCGTTACAGTCAGTTTCCCAAGGAAGAGCATTAATGCAATAACCTATGTTAAATCTACGGAGGTTTAAACGTTACATTAAAATTCTCTGCCATATGATGTATACAACTCGATCATTTTGAAACTCTGAAAATTGTTTAATTAAATGTGATAAACTGCAACTTTTTAAATAAAGGTAAGTAGTTATATCGCTGTTACAATGTTCTTACATACAGCTATAGCTAAACTTCAGCATATCAAGAAAGTTATTACCTCCCTTTATCATATTATACCAAAATTGACTTTTAAAATCTCACAAATGCTTCCAGAAGGATACATTATTGTTACGTATTATTTGTATGTGTTTTGCTCTGCACAACATGTCCGATTAAAGTTTCACTGAGTTATCTGTCTTGGTTCAGTGGCATTATACACATGACCTCCCTTTGCCACCAAACTCCAACCTGATAATACAACAACTCTTTTTCTAGATAATAAGGCTGGTGACCTTTAACTGTTATATTAGTTTTCAAGAAAGGGATGTTTAAACATTTCTTCTGCAATAAATAAAAAAATTCTCAATGCTTGAACATTGAAAAATTGGTTTGATAAATGACAACAAAGTTTATGTTCTTTTTTCACAGAAAATCGTTCCTCTTTATGATATAATTCCTAGGTGAAACATTGAGAAATCTCAACCCATGTCGTTTCATGAAAAAGGATCAATTGCGTAACATCTGAAATAAAACATAATGGCAAATTGCCAATTTTAGAGTTTATTATTGATTAACTAAATATAGGCTTTCGAGGGTAAACTTAATAAAAATGTCCATTACTTATAAATAAGGCTGGTGGCCTAACTTTTTAAATTTATATTCTAACTTATCAGGGATTATTCTAACAACAAACCAAATTTAATAAAATTCTCAATGTCTGAAAAAGTTGGGAACGATAACTGTAGCGACCGTCTTTAAGTGCCCATTTCCCCCAATTCTACAATGATGTGTAATAAGTTACCCCGACATACGGGTCTTGAATCATTCAAGCATGCAGTAGCCCAGCCAGCTCAGTATACAGCAGTTGATTTTAACCTTTTCAGTTTTATTCATTTTTACATAATGGCATGAAACAATCTTTTTCCCCCCATAATCTTTCTATAACTGGTATAACTAATTGCCAGTTGTTTCATGTTTATTATTACTAACACCTGGCGTGAACCCTGTCCACAATAATCGTAAGAGGTGTGACACAGTATCAAGAGATAGATTATTAAGTATATTAGAATTCATCTTAAGTGATTATGTTTCACCTACAATGTACTTACAATTGACAATGTTTGACCTAGTTTTAAGTGACTATGTTTGACCTATCTTTATAGACAGCATGATGCATTCCTAGGACTAAATATGAATGAAGTGAAAGCATTAACGTGACTTCGCTAACTTTTATTATCTGGTTGTGCAGTGTTTAATACGAGTACATCCTTACTGTGAAAAATCTGACAAACAAGTAGGGTAAACAATACTAACGCTCTTTGGTACACCTGCTTAGGGTCAAGGTCACAGTAACCCAAACATCTTAAACGCAGAATTTGCCAAATTATATCATTTCAAATACAGGTGGAGTTGATTTCGACCAAAGTGATACGATCTGAAAAACTTGATGCAGGACACTTCACAAGGCTACAAAAAATTTGGTCTGAACCCATTGTGTGCTCCTCGTTATGATTTGCGGTTTTTGACAAGAATCTTACATTTGTGGTGGACAATCGCACAGTGTTTCCGGGAAATACTAGATAGAAGCTTTCTGTCATAAATCGCATCCAACAATTAATTGTACTAAAACAACTCTACATAGATAATTGAATGGTTTACGGTACTGCAGTATATCTCAAACCGCTGATTTTATCGATAATGACTGGGAATGCATAGCTAAAACTTTAGGTTAAGTTATAATACTTTCAAAGATTCTGTTATTTATGTTTTTGTGTTATTTAGTTTGATATAAGTTATAGGGCTATATGTCCCTTTAAATATCGAACGTCAACTCTCCCTTTAGACCATATGAATTTAGAAGAAAAATTTGTTTGGTTTTTAATATATAGGCTTATGTAAACAAGTGACCCCATCAGAAGGTCAGTATTGACCCAAGGAGTCTTATTTAAATAACTTTGATAGAAGTCCTTAGGCAATGCCACACCAAAAATATTTTAGACACGATGTTTCTTTTAATTTTTACATGTGTAAAACAAGCGACCATCGTGGCAAACATAAGGAAAAGATCTACCCCGTCCAAAAATACGTGTTGCCTATAGGACTTTTATCAAACTTATTTTAATCAGCCTATAGCTAAGGTATTTGTTCTGAACTATTGTGAACTAGTCCTCCAAAATTCCGAGATTCTTGTCAGAAACCGCAAAGCCTATAGCTAAGATGTTCTCAAATATTGTGAACCTGTCATCCAAAAATCCGATATTCTTGTCAGAAACCGCAATGGCCTATAGCTAAGATATTTGGTGAACAGCAGTGTGTACATGTAAAAGTCCACTACTAAGGGTTTTTTCAAATCAGGCGGAGGCGGCCACAATGGGATCTGACCCAGGTTTTGCTTTAAAAACAAACGCATGTTAGAAAACTTCAAATCACCTTCGCTCAAAGCTTAGATAATTTTTTGTAGCACTGTGAATTGTCCTACCATATTTGTTCAGATCATAAATCAGCTCTGCCTGAATTTGAAATGATACAGTTTGGCAATATTTGCGTGTTTAAGCTTTGGGTTACTGTCACCTTAACTCTGACTTTGTCACTTTCAGCAGGTGTACCAGGGTGGGTGATAGAGGGTCAAGACCTCTTGTATTTAGTATTTGATACTCGTGAACGGCGTTTTTATACATTTTTAAAAATCTTTGCCTCATGAAATTGTATGGTGCATTAAGAAATTTATAGGTTAATATATTTTCTAAAGCTGTATGTTTTTGTCGATGTTTGCTCCCGGATAAATATTTTGGTTACATGATTATTGTCTACCCTACTCGTTTGTCTGATTTTCTTCACAGTAAGGTTGTGTCCAAAGAAAACACTGCATAATACTATAAAAAGGTTATTCGTCATGTAAATACTTTCACTTTTTTCATATTTAGTCTTGTCATTCCACCAATGCTGTCTTGTAAGTCTTGTCAAATATAGTCACTTAAAAATAGGTCAAACAGTCAATTATAAGTAGTTCAAACATAATCAATTAAGATTAGGTCAAATGTAGTCAATTAAAATTACGTCAACTATACTCAATTATCTATCTATCGCTTGATCTGCCTCACACCCCTTGCCAGTATTATGGACAGGGTACGCCGGTCGTTTATTATAATACAAGTAAGATCAATAGAAGATAGTTATCGCAGTTACAGAATGACAATGGAAAAAAGAAGAATGTTAAAAATTTAGAAATGAATAAAACGTTAAAATCAACTGTTGTATACTCTGTAGCTGAGCTGAGCAACTGATGGCATCAAGACCATACAGGATTGCAATAGGCGTGGGTAACGAAATCCACAGGACTGTACGAAAGAAGAAGTCGACAAAGAAGTTTGCCTGGGTTTGGCGAAGACTATGAGGATGCATTTGCCAATATAACCTGGTCGGGACCTCTAGGTCACTGTAATTAGTTGGGAGTTTGCAACACGATTTGGTATATCTGAAACACACTTTTAACCAGTTTGGAGACTAGACGCCTGTTCTCAAATGAAATTTGCGTTAAACACCTATTTACTTGTCCCCCCCTCCCCCCCTCCCCCCCAACAAAAATCCAATATTTACAAATGTTACGGTTCTCGTTTAACTTGTTTTCATGATCAATACAGTTATTTGTGCTGTCGGAAATAAGTTATACAGTACTATTGGACCTGTAGGCGTCGAAGTATGCAGAAACGATTTCTTTTTCTTGGGTTTTGTATCAGCGTGCTATTAATCACTTCTGTTAACATTTACGTGAATAACAGTTTGCGTTGTTCAAATAATTCGGACATGGCTATTTTGGAAAACGATCGGTTTGGAAAATTCGACAGACATGAACAACCTTATGGGGTTATCGGTATTCTAAGCAGGGACAAAAGTATTGAAAAACGAAATATACATCGAAAGATTTTTTCAATAAGCAAACAAAGCAACGTATTTATTCGTTTCTTGCTGGATAGACCTACTGACGAAACGCTAAATGAATCGCGTTTGCACTCTGATATCATATTCTTAAACTCATCTTACTCTGGGTACGCTGTAAAGTTTTCAGAGAAATATTACAAGTGGTTACGTATAACAACTAAACTATTTCCTGATGCTAAATTTGTTGGTAAAATGGACGATGATGCTTATATATGCGATTCTTCTTTTAAAGTTATATGGAAACATTGGTCATCACTGATGTACATAGGATGGGCTCATAACTTTGGATGGAAGAATATCTCAGAACGAAATAGAATCGACGAAATGTTTGTAGTTATAGGTAGTGAGTTAGTTCAACGAATTATTAAACGCAAATACTGTGATAATAGGAGTAATTGTAAATCATCCCGAAAATTGACCCCTGACAATTTTGCAGATGTGGCTTTGGCTCGGTGGTTATCCATTTATAATGATGTGAAGTCTATTCAATTGAACAAAATAGTTATTAATTCAAGAAAAGCAAAGTATGTGCCAGGGATGTGTAGAAAACATTTTCTGATACATAACATTAAGTCAAATAAAAAACTAAGTGACATATATTACGATCAACACTTCAATGGTATTGGTAACTGATTATGAAAAATATAAATTAGTCTGTTGGTAGCGACCCATATTTATCTGTCAGAAAAAATTGGATAATCTAAATGTGAAAAAACAATTGTTATAAGAAAACTGAACATAAATACATTATGTTTGTCAACTGACATCATGGATAATTCCAGTGCTTACAAGCCATTATTCTGGCAGGCAATTAATACATGTACATGTTAAATACTAACTCTCATACATGAGAAAAGCCATGAGCACTAATAAAAAAGTGATCATTTTGTAGTTTCTTTCTTATTCTTGTAGGATGTTTTAAAGTTGCCCGTTCACAATTTCTGGTGAAAATTATAACTTTCAAAAATGATATACTAAAACATTAAATGTAAAAGTTATGGCTGGAATCAACAATACAATTAAATTTTAAAGTCTACCTAGCAAGTTGAGAAAATATGTTGAAAATGTAGGCGAGCGTGGTTTTACGGCGCCGCTACACTATATGTTTATATTGGAATTTGAAAGGCAATTTTTACGTAAAGCTTTATAATTTGGAAGCGTATAATTTCAAAAATACAGAAATACTTTGCTGGAATTTATATATGATTAGTTTTAAAATATGTAAATTTCAGACAGTTTGCAAAACCTTGTATGTTCAGCAAAATCTGAGCGAGCAGCTTTAAAATAAAATATATTTATTGTTTTTTTTTTTCAACAGATTTAGATACAATGTAATTCGAATGGTACAAAGAATATTTTTTGTCGCTGGGCATCAAAAGTTAAACTTTTCGTGGGTATACTCTGAATATGTATATTCCAGCTGGTGTTTTAAGTTTTTTGTTAAACCGGTATGTGGTCAAGTCAAATTTAACAGTTATTGGTATACAATCTATTAAATATATTTGGAAAATTTATATCGTATGCTCTTCAGTGGTACTGGTTTCTTTCAATTAACCGGACAGAAACGGCACACTTTTCTTAATAATTCTGCAAATATTTCAGATAGAAGCACGAAATTTTCACACAACAAACTTCGGTCTCAGTACACCTTTAAGGAAAATCAAACATAAAACTATGTCGGAAAAAACATTTCTGAGATCAGCAATTTCTTATAGATTTTAGCGCAGCACATCCACTTGACTCGCAAGATATCTCTTGATTTCACTCGGTACGCTTCGAACATTAATGTTACATTTTGTATACAGTGTCGAGTGTGTCTAAATGTGTGTAAGATTATTTTTTATGCATACTTTTGGTACATGTAGTAAATTGGCCTTTAAGCAAATATAAATTGGATCTTTGCGTACTATAAACGTATACTGTAATATATATATATATATATGTCAGTAGCTGCAAAATGATGACTTATACTCATAATTCTGAAATTTTGCATATCGTTTTAAGATGAAAACCTAAATGTTCCATTCGTTTTGTTTTCAAAGTGAGGCGTCATTGTAGCACAAAAAAGGTAAAACATTTTGTTTATTATGGGAAAATCAGCTCTAAATATTTACGTAAATTCATGTCATAGATTATTTTCTCTGATAGCAGTTTTAACGGTATATTGCTGGCAAATAGTTGATCGTGATTTTAATTGAAAATGAAATGATCGAGCTCAATCAGATTGGTCAAAAATGATTATTGAAAATATACTTGTGTGTCACAGTGGTGATTATTAGTAGTTTTACACCTAATAATATTTGCACGAGTTGTACATGAAATGTGACAACTCAGTCATGTGATCATATGATATCAGGTGACTTCTATTTATATTCTCTTAGTTACTAACAGTGTGTAAAGAAAACATAACAACTGGTGATTGGTTTATTTGTAACACCTGATTAAACATCTCACTCTTTCTCATGCTTGGGGGGAATTTTAAGTTCACACAGTTGGACAGATACCAAGCTAGAGCAAAGATGTAGTTTTTCTAACTACATCTTAGTATTTAATTCTTCAAGCAGTTAATTGTATTTTACAGATCAGGTAAATCCAGGTTTTCCCTTTTCCAAATCCCCTTGGCTTGTCCATCAATATTAGTTAATAATTCATTTGGTAATTCAAACATTTGGTTAAATTCCTTTTACCCAAATCTTGTTTATAATTAATAACTGTTACTGTCTTGAAGTAATTCATGATTCTACTTAAGTAATGTCTGACCCAAATTATTGTTGTGCAATAATTTGCTTTTGCTTTTAGTTGCTTTTATATGTTTTTATTTGCTTAATGCTTATTATTGTTTTCTTGTATTTGTAGGATACCCTTTTTAGTCAGTATGACAAATAAACTTCTTCAACAGGGCTACCGTTATTACAAATTGCGTAAATATTTTGCTAAATTTTACTATCGTAATTCTGATTTGGTTTTGAAATTCAATAGTAATCTAAAGACTCTTCTGCGAGAAGGTATTTCAAAACCCGATTTTTATGGGGATGTGGTTTACAAACTTCGTAAGATTTTGGGTCATGGCAATTTTCCAACTGTATTTGCTAAAATTATAAAACGTTTTGTTAAAAGAGGTTACGACCCAACTATTTTGAGACACACCGCATGTTTGGTGTTCAACCCGTTTACAGTTGGACGTTATGCTTCCCTCTTTGATTGTGTCTGACGGAAGAGGGGGGAGGACTCTGTGATGGGCAGTTTTTAAATCCCACTGGGACGAAACTGCTTTGATTTCTGTCCTCTGGCCTGTTTCGTCGGGCCCTTAAGGGTGTTTCTCTTGGTGCTCTGCCTTCTGCAAAGGCATTGAGTACATACGTTTTTTGGTTCTCAAGGTTTGCTTTTTATATATTTATACACGAGTATTTTTGTGTTTTACATACCATGCCTTTTGTTTCCATTGCGTGTGTTAGAGATTCACCTAGCAGGGATTACTTTTATTTACACTGTCCTGTGACTTTGGAACATGGTGGGGGTAAGAGTGAGGTTGGGTGCGCACCATAAACCGGTTTAAGCTCCCCAGTGGTGTTTTTGCCACTGACCGTTCCAAGGCGGTGCCCCACTGTGTTCCGTTAATTGTTCGTTTTGTCCTCGTGTGTTTGCTTTGTATGCTTGTGTGTGTTGGTAGTGTATGTTTGTGTGTGTACATGATTGTGTGTTGTGTGTGTGTGTGTGTGTGTGTGTGTGTGTGCGTGCGTGCGTGCGTGCGTGCGTGCGTGTGTGTGTGTGTGTGTTGGTGGTGTGCACTTCTGGGTGCTGTGGGGCTCGTTTTGGGGAGGCTGCGTTTTTGGTACGTGGCATTCCCTGTTTGATATTATTTTTGTTTTTTTGAACCTACAAAGGAAACAAATTATATAGATATTATAAATACAGAAACTACACTTTAGTTATTTGATTCCTTGTGACCTACCCTCAGAGATATGGGAATATAGTTAAAATATATCAACGGTCACAATGGCGCCCAACAAGGTTTTTGGGTGTCCTATCTGAAGGATGGACAATTTAGAAATTTAAAACCGGTATTAATTTAAGTCCATGGCAAATTAATTTAAATAGTACTGTACATTGTACTAATGTAGTACTACATACATATATATATCGGTATATTGGAAACATTCATTGTGTCCAACATATATTTCTGGAGGATTTGCAGCCATTGGGGGACAATTTCACCAGTGTTTTAGTGATTGACACTAACTGTGCTTGTGTTGTGTTTTCTTCTGTTTAATTTAATTTGCAGTGCATTATTCTTCTGTTTTTCATTTATTTGATTTGCAGTGTATTAACTTTGTTTGCTTTCATTATTTTCAGTTTTCTATTTTGTTTGCAATTCTGTTTACATTTTTGTTACATTTTTGCAGTTTAGGAAATTTTGAATTTCCCAACCCTTCCCAGTTCCCTTATATTGGTCTGAACCTGGTAAATTATTTATTTTACTGGGGAAAGAATATTTTACAATTTGGGGTAAACTATTTCTTTTACTTTCTAGCACTGCATAGCTAATTAACAGCATGGTGAGAAAGTCATGAATGAGTGATTTTATATTTACAGGTTTTATTTTTCAGCATTTCTTCTTTTCAGCTGCAGTAGTACTTAGCTAGTTGAATGTCAGTAGGTAAGCTGCTGAAATATGTAGATAGGCCATTTGAATTCAATGGTATTTTGAATTCACAGCCAATACTTCTGTCAGACAGCAAAGGCAGTTATATACATTCAAATTTTAATTTCTTTAAAAGAAATGGTGTAAATTTTGAATTTGTATACCGTGGCGGTGCCAGACTTGGAGACCAGTACCAGTGGCTTGTTAAAAACTTGCACAAGAAAGTGTATATATATATAGATGTGTTACACTCTATGTATGGTTAGGTACTTGTGATCTCACATGCCGCATTAATGGTACAAAATTTATTACTCTGAGACATTCATCAGATTCTCAGTGTCATTCTTACATGGTTTACTGGATTCAAAAATATATTCATTTTCTATCCAGATTTCCATCTGTTAAGGTAGTTTGGTTGGAAATACCGCCATATTCTATCTCAAATTGGAATAAGAGTCGTTTTCACTTTAGTCCAGAGGAATTTAGGGATCAAGACTTGATTTTAAATGAGCGGATTGCCTTGGTCAATGACTATTTAAGGTCGGTCAACCAGTTACATGGTGTTACATCCTTTCGTTTCAGAGCTGATCTGTTACATTACAGGAAATCTAGCTCTAGAACTAGTAGAAGTTCAGTGAACTTTAAATTGTACAAGGACGGTATTCATCCAGGTTTTGTTTTGTCAAAATACTGGGCAAGGCGTTTTGCACAAAGGGCAATTGTTGACTGTTCTTAGTGTTTTTGTCTGAATGGTGTCAGGGTGTAGCAGGAGACATGTAGGTAGGGATTGACCCAATCACTGTACCGGCTGCATTCTCGATTCTTTTTCAGGTATTAATACTGAGTGTGTTAGCATTGTCCAGAAACTCATATTAAGCCTTGTACTTGGTATCACACCGTGTGGTTTTTATAAAATTGTATTGTTATTATTTCACTTTCAAGTTGAGGTGAAATCTGTTGTGTACAAGTCACTTTTGTAACAATTGTTTTGTTACATTTGTTTAGTTGACATTTGTAAGTGACACATTGGCATTGTTGTAGTGTACATTGGTGTGTTTTCATTGTCATAATGTCTGATTCTCAGGGTGCTACAGGTGGTCCTGATGACATCCCGTCTGATGCTGCTTTAGGTAAAGTCATTTCAGACATTAATAATGGTCAGATTTATAGAGTTATTCCCAAATCGGAATATGATCAATTTTTACAATTTCAAAAGTACCATCCTTTACAAAGTACTCCTCATGTAAATTTTTCTCCTCTGGTAGGTAGAGGTAGAGCTATAGGATTGAGTCCTGTAAAGGATCAGGTAGGTACAGATTCATGTAGAGGTGCTAGTTTATTTAACCAGCCTCATGTGAATCAACCAGCTCATAGTTTGTTTCATCATGATACCAAGGTTAAAGTACCTGTAGATGAACCTAAACATAGTTTGTTTCTACATGATACAATGGTTAAAGTACCTGTAGATTCATGTCCTCCCAAGAGAGACATTCTAAATAATACTGTTCTTGGAACACCGTATATTCCCAAGTTACCAGTATTTAGTGGTTCAGAGGATGTACCTAAGGGTGAGGTCAGTTATAACATATGGCAGTTTGAGGTCAAATGTTTAGTTAGTGACTGTCATATACCAGAAGCATTAGTTCTGCAGTCCATAAGAAACTCTTTAAAGGGTCAAGCTCGATCTATGTTAGTTTCTGTTGGAGAACATGCTACACCCTTAGCTATTTTACATAAATTAGATGCTTTTTATGGAAATGTAGAAAGTGGAGAGGACTTAATTCAGTCATTTTACAATGATTGTCAAAAGGCATCCGAATCAATTGTGAGTTATGGTGTTCGCCTTGAAGAAACTTTATCAAGGGCAGTTCAAAAAGGTCATATTGATGAAGTTGCGAAAGATTCTATGCTTCGTAACAAGTTATGGACTGGCTTGAGTAATAAAGATTTAAAAAGGACTACTCACCACTTGTACAATAATATAAAGGATTTTCAGTCTTTACTTAGGGAAATTAGAAAAGTAGAGCAGCAAGAGTTAGCAAGTGTTAGCAACTCTAGCACTCCAAAACCTAAGGTAGTGCAGCAGCATAGTAGTCAGGTTGACAATACATCTGATTCTAATGTTCTTGTTTTAAAACAGCTTCAAGAGCTTATGAGTAGAATGAAGGTGTTAGAGAGTAAAATGGAGTCTTCTTTAGTAAGAAACCCAAACTCTCAGCCAACAGGTACAAGAGACTCTGACCAACAATACTACAACAAAGGTAGAGGTAGTGATAATAGTAGGGGTATGTACAATAACCCTGGTCAAACTAGAAGTCGTGGTAGAGGTTACGGCAGAGGTTACGGTAGAGGTTTTAGTAGAAGGGGAAACAGTAGAGGTAATACTGGCGGCCGTGGTAATACTTCTGCTGGTCCACAAAATGCAACTGATCATTTAAACTAGGATGTTCTTCTGTTGTAGGGCAAACAGAAGAACAAGGCTTCACGGAGTCAATGCAGAGCCCAAAATGTAATATTGAATATGCAAAAGTAGATAGTACAAAGTCTACTGTTTTAAATAGAATGGTTGGTTCTTCCAATGTTAGTTCTATCACTGTTTGTGGTGTAGAAGTAAATGGGTTAATAGACACAGGTTCTATGATCACTACAATTTCAGAAGAATTTTATCATTCACTTAAACCTTTGCCTGTTTTACATGACATAGCCGATTTTGGTCGGTCAGTTGAAAGTGCCACAGGTGCACAGTTACATTACAAAGGTTACATTGAGGCGGATATTTCTGTCCCATTTTTAAACAGTGGTTCTTTTTGCATACCAGTATTAGTTGTTCCTACTACAGAGTATGGTAACAAAGTACCTGCAATTGTAGGCACAAATTTGATCAGGTTGTGTAAAGCGAGTGGTGTACATTGTAGTATACCAGAAGAATGGCAAACTGCTATGGATAGTTTAGATGGTAGTATACCTGTTAAAACAACAAACAATTATGCTATCAGAATACAACCAAATGAGGTCAAAACTATTCATGGTCTTGTTAGAAAGGTAGATGACACTGAGTCAGCAGTCACTGAACATATTGATGCTGCCCTATCAGGTGGTCTTACCATATGCCCAAGAGTGGTTTCTTTAAAGTCTTCTGGTAGTACTGTTAGAGTACCTGTCGGGGTTTGTAACCTTTCTGCCAAGGCCATTAATATTCCGCCTAAAACTCTTTTATGTTCATTACATAGTGTTAAGGTGGTTGATTCATGGAATCCTTCTTCAACGCAAACCTCATCACCTCGTGAAACTTCACATTTGGAGGAGATGGGCGTTAAGATAGATAAGGACAATTTAACTCCAGATCAATTGCTTCGAGTTAAGCAAGTTCTAGGAAACTGGTCACATATCTTTTCTACTGGTTTAACAGACCTAGGTAAAGCAAATATCGTTCAGCATGAAATAAAATTGTCTGACGATACTCCATTTAAGGATGCATACCGGAGAATACCTCCAGGTATAATAGAAGAAGTCAGGCAGCATTTGAAAGAAATGCTTGAAGCTGATGCAATTAGACCTTCCAGTAGTCCGTTTTCTTCTAACGTTGTTCTGGTTAGAAAGAAGGATGGAAGTCTTAGATTCTGCATTGACTTCCGGAAGTTAAACAATAGGACTATTAAGGATGCATACACATTACCTAGAATAGATGATACTATAGATAGGTTAATAGGTTTAGGTACTTTTCTAAATTAGATCTGCGTAGTGGTTATTGGCAGGTAGAGATGAAGGAAGAGGATAAGTACAAAACTGCATTTACTGTTGGAAATCTTGGTTTTTATGAATGTAATAGGATGGCCTTTGGTTTAACTAATGCCCCTGCAACATTCCAACGGTTAATGGAACAGTGTATGGGAGATTTAAATTTGAAAGAATGTCTAATTTTTCTAGACGATATTCTTATTTATTCCCAAACTTTCGAAGAACACGTTCGCAGATTGGAAGCAGTTTTTGAAAGGTTAGATCAACATGGTTTAAAACTTAAACCTAGCAAATGTGAACTTTTCAAGAATAGTGTTACTTATCTAGGTCATGTAGTCAGTCGGGATGGCATAGCAACTGACCCTGAGAAAATTAGTGCTTCGGTTACTTGGCCCACTCCCAAAAATATCAAAGAACTTCGTTCATTCCTTGGTTTTACTGGTTACTATAGGAAATTTGTTAAGGATTACTCCAAGCTGGCAAAGCCATTAAATGAATTGTTAACAGGTATTCCTACTAAAAAGAAGGGTAGCCGTAAACAAAACCAGAAAGCTTGGCATTGGGGAGAAGCGCAGGATAATGCAGTTAAAATTCTGAAGGAAAAACTTTCTTCACCTCCTATTTTGGCATATGCTGATTATGATAAGCCCTTTGTTCTAAATATAGATGCGTCAGGTCAAGGTCTTGGTGCTGTATTGTATCAGCTCCAGGATGGTAAAGAGCGTGTCATTGCTTATGCCAGTCGTGGTCTGAAGGGGGACGAGAAAAATTATCCTGCGCATAAACTTGAATTTTTGTGTTTAAAATGGGCCGTTTCAGAAAAGTTTCATGATTATCTGTACGGAAATACTTTCAGAGTAAACACAGATAATAACCCGTTGACATATGCTTTTACAACAGCAAATCTTGATGCAACTGGGCATCGATGGCTGGCAGCTCTTGGTAATTACAATTTCACAGTTCATTACAAAACTGGGAAATCAAACAGAGATGCAGACGGACTTTCCCGGAGACCACAAGTTGAGCCCAAAGTCATTCAGTTCCCTGAAGTGATAAATGCTATTTGTCATGCATCAGTTACTGACTTTGTTCCTCTTGCAGAAACTTTAGGCACTACAGAGTTACAGGAAGATTCCCCTGAAACTTTTCAAGCCACTGAGTTAAGCAATATTGATTGGTCTAAAGAGCAACAGACAGATCCAACCATTGGTAGAGTTACTTCCCTTGTTAAGTCCGGTGTTCTTCCAAAAGGGGACGCCCTTAAATTGGAAACTCCTGAGGTGACTAGGTATCTTCGTGAATGGAAAAAACTTTCATTTACTGATGGTATTTTATACCGCACTTCTACTCTTGATGGACGTACTGTTCAGCAGTTAGTCTTACCATTACGGTTCAAGGATCTTGTATTCAAAACTCTTCATAGTGATCTTGGTCATCAAGGTCGTGACAGAACTCTTTCTTTAGTCCGTGCTCGCTTCTATTGGCCTGGTTTAGAGGCAGATATTGATTCAAGAATCAAGGATTGTCATCGCTGTATAATGAGTAAGACTCCAGTCAAAACTCGAGCTGAACTTGTCAACATTACAACAACACAACCAATGGAACTAGTATGCATTGATTTCTTGTCCTTGGAACGTTCCAAAGGGGGTTTTGAAAATGTTCTAGTCATTACAGACCATTTTACGAGGTATGCTCAAGCAATACCTACTAGAAATCAAAAAGCTACAACAACTGCCAAAGTCCTTTTTGAAAATTTTATCCTTCACTATGGATTCCCTGCACGTTTACATAGTGACCAGGGCCGTAATTTTGAAAGCCGTGTCATTAGGGAACTTTGTAATCTAGCAGGGGTTCAAAAGTCCAGAACCACACCATATCATCCCATGGGTAACGGAGAAGTTGAGCGTTTTAACCAAACTCTTATTGGCATGCTCAGTACTTTAAGTGACGACCAAAAAGCTAATTGGCGTTCATATGTTGCACCATTAGTCCATGCATATAATGCAACTCGTCATAGTAGCACAGGGTATTCTCCATTCTTTTTAATGTTTTGAAGACATCCTCGTCTAGCTGTAGACGCTTTCTTAAATTTACCTTCTTCGTCTGTTTCATCAACCAACGGTAAGAAACATTATGTCAATACTTTGAAAGATCGTCTTGACTTTGCATATAAGACAGCCTCCAGTGAGTCTGAAAAGGCAGCCCAGAAAAGTAAGTCTAATTATGACTTAAGGGTTAAAGAAGCGACAATTGATATTGGAGATCGCGTCTTAACATTAAATGTTGGTCTGAAAGGTAAGAATAAACTGGCAGATAAATGGGCCAAAGATCCTTACATAGTGGTAGAAAAACCCTACTCAGATTTGCCTGTTTACAAAGTTGTGAAAGAGAATGGAGGTGGCAGAACAAGGATTTTGCATAGAAATATGTTGCTTCCATTTTCCACTATTCCAACAAGTTCTTCTATTTCACATTCTGTGAAGTCAAACAGTCAAAAGAAAGGTTCTTCTAAGTCTAAGACAGCTGTTGTTTCAGATGAGGTAATTCCTCCATCAGATGGTTCTGACAGTGATGCATCAGATATATTTTTACCTTATTTTTGTAAATATCCTGTAGGAAAACCAGTTGTTAGGCAATCTGTTCCCCAGATGTCAGAAAATACTTCTGAATCCAATACAGTGGATATTTCTCACTCTGATGGTCATACTGTTCAGGTTTTATCTTCAGAAAATAGTTCTTCTGTGCAATCTGTGCAGAATAATACAGGTACTAATGGAGAACAAACTCAGTTTTCCTCTAGTTATGTCACACAACTATTTCCAAGTAGTGACAAATCTTCTGAAGTTGTTCTTTCTTCTCCTTCACATCAAACTTCACATGCAGAAGCTTCTGAAATCACAGTTGAACCACGTACCCGGCCCAAAAGAAATCGAAAAGTGCCTGAGAGGTACGGTGATTATGTCATGTATCAACAGTCAGCGGAGCTTGAAGTTTTCGTTTAAGTGTCAAGGGAGAATGTCACAGTATATTTTTATCATAGTGTATTTTCATTGAAGTTACTGATAATTTCATAATGTTATTTCAACGAATAAATCTTTTAAATGTTTTTAATTTTTGTATTGCGAATATTATGCAATATGTATTGCCTAATATGTAATTGTTAATGCCTTAAAGCTGTTCTGCAGAAGTTGGCTGATTGTAGTGAAGACTTTGGATGAAGTATAGTTAGGGAAAGAAAAGCTTGCAAGCAAGTAGGTAGAGTTAAAGTAAAGAATGTTGTTCTTAAGATAACATTTCATGATGTGTAGCCTTCATCCAAAGCAAAAGTTACAGTAGTATAATTGTAACATGTAAATAGTTGAAATTTGTTTTCAGCTTAATTCTTGCTGGTATATTATATCAGCAAAACCTCAAAGACATCAGTATGTTGTTTCATTTCAGTGAAATGTTCTTTCTGCTTATCGTTTCGCAAAGTTTTCATCTTTCATAAGTTTTGTAGATATTACGAACTTGGTTTTCTGTTTAACAAACATTACAGAATAAACTACTATTTATTACAAGGTATTCATTTGAAATGTTTAAATACTTTTTCATAGTTTTCGGACAACAGTGAAGTGAAATATAGTAACATATAATACTATAATCTGTCAAAAGTATTGAAACAGCAAATTCAATATAATGTGAACATAGTCTGTACATTTTGAAATGTCAGGAGACATTTTTTTAAAGCAGGGGAGAATGTCACAGTGGTGATTATTAGTAGTTTTACACCTAATAATATTTGCACGAGTTGTACATGAAATGTGACAACTCAGTCATGTGATCATATGATATCAGGTGACTTCTATTTATATTCTCTTAGTTACTAACAGTGTGTAAAGAAAACATAACAACTGGTGATTGGTTTATTTGTAACACCTGATTAAACATCTCACTCTTTCTCATGCTTGGGGGAATTTTAAGTTCACACAGTTGGACAGATACCAAGCTAGAGCAAAGATGTAGTTTTTCTAACTACATCTTAGTATTTAATTCTTCAAGCAGTTAATTGTATTTTACAGATCAGGTAAATCCAGGTTTTCCCTTTTCCAAATCCCCTTGGCTTGTCCATCAATATTAGTTAATAATTCATTTGGTAATTCAAACATTTGGTTAAATTCCTTTTACCCAAATCTTGTTTATAATTAATAACTGTTACTGTCTTGAAGTAATTCATGATTCTACTTAAGTAATGTCTGACCCAAATTATTGTTGTGCAATAATTTGCTTTTGCTTTTAGTTGCTTTTATATGTTTTTATTTGCTTAATGCTTATTATTGTTTTCTTGTATTTGTAGGATACCCTTTTTAGTCAGTATGACAAATAAACTTCTTCAACAGGGCTACCGTTATTACAAATTGCGTAAATATTTTGCTAAATTTTACTATCGTAATTCTGATTTGGTTTTGAAATTCAATAGTAATCTAAAGACTCTTCTGCGAGAAGGTATTTCAAAACCCGATTTTTATGGGGATGTGGTTTACAAACTTCGTAAGATTTTGGGTCATGGCAATTTTCCAACTGTATTTGCTAAAATTATAAAACGTTTTGTTAAAAGAGGTTACGACCCAACTGTTTTGAGACACACCGCATGTTTGGTGTTCAACCCGTTTACAGTTGGACGCTATGCTTCCCTCTTTGATTGTGTCTGACGGAAGAGGGGGAGGACTCTGTGATGGGCAGTTTTTAAATCCCACTGGGACGAAACTGTTTTGATTTCTGTCCTCTGGCCTGTTTCGTCGGGCCCTTAAGGGTGTTTCTCTTGGTGCTCTGCCTTCTGCAAATTCCTTTTACCCAAATCTTGTTTATAATTAATAACTGTTACTGTCTTGAAGTAATTCATGATTCTACTTAAGTAATGTCTGACCCAAATTATTGTTGTGCAATAATTTGCTTTTGCTTTTAGTTGCTTTTATATGTTTTTATTTGCTTAATGCTTATTATTGTTTTCTTGTATTTGTAGGATACCCTTTTTAGTCAGTATGACTTGAACCTACAAAGGAAACAAATTATATAGATATTATAAATACAGAAACTACACTTTAGTTATTTGATTCCTTGTGACCTACCCTCAGAGATATGGGAATATAGTTAAAATATATCAACGGTCACATGTGTAACAGACCTACAAAACATCAGAGAATGCAGCACCTTTCAGGACAGGTGTCTAGTCCCTTAACAAGCCAATTCACTATTTAAACTCGAGGCAGCGAAATTCTGATAGCCTGCTCACAGCTTCTCGTGGCGTCCTCACCGCGGAGCAGGCACTGAGTCATTCAAGGAATAGGCCTTGACTTAATAGTCCTGCGACTGCCGTTGCCCAGACGAACGACTAGGGATGCGGCCCTTAAAAGGCACATTCTCCTGAAAAAGACCGTCACCTTAGCTGATTTTTTTAGAAGCCTGCCATTGTTGACGAAGAATCTGGTTGATATTCAACGATCAACAGCAAGAAAGATGCACTTCGCAGACCAAGTATGCCAGCGAGAAATGGGCAAGAAGCTGGGACATACGGTGTTAACCGACGTCCAAGATAAACAAACTTACTTACCATTTTGACATCAAATCTACCTGTGTTTGGTAGGGTGTCCTTTATACGGAACGTACCTGTATGAAGTTTCTAGTCTGTTTACATTTTCGTTCAGTCCAAATTTGCTTAGCTTATTCTATACTCTCAAAGAACTTGGAACAACATAAAGTTCCACTTGTCAAAATATAATTAAGATAAATGTGCCAGGTATTAGATCTCTAATAAGACTTCATGTTTCAATACATATCCCAGCATGTATTACTAGTTAGTCCTCAATGTCTTCACTGTATTTTTGTTCTTGTTTTAATACATAGATCTCAGGTTCAAACCCAACTGGAACCTTTTATTCTGTTTATTTTAGTGTCTTCTGCGAGAAGGTATTTCAAAACCCGATTTTTATGGGGATGTGGTTTACAAACTTCGTAAGATTTTGGGTCATGGCAATTTTCCAACTGTATTTGCTAAAATTATAAAACGTTTTGTTAAAAGAGGTTACGACCCAACTATTTTGAGACACACCGCATGTTTGGTGTTCAACCCGTTTACAGTTGGACGCTATGCTTCCCTCTTTGATTGTGTCTGACGGAAGAGGGGGAGGACTCTGTGATGGGCAGTTTTTAAATCCCACTGGGACGAAACTGTTTTGATTTCTGTCCTCTGGCCTGTTTCGTCGGGCCCTTAAGGGTGTTTCTCTTGGTGCTCTGCCTTCTGCAAAGGCATTGAGTACATACGTTTTTTGGTTCTCAAGGTTTGCTTTTTATATATTTATACACGAGTATTTTTGTGTTTTACATACCATGCCTTTTGTTTCCATTGCGTGTGTTAGAGATTCACCTAGCAGGGATTACTTTTATTTACACTGTCCTGTGACTTTTGAACATGGTGGGGGTAAGAGTGAGGTTGGGTGCGCACCATAAACCGGTTTAAGCTCCCCAGTGGTGTTTTTGCCACTGACCGTTCCAAGGCGGTGCCCCACTGTGTTCCTTTAATTGTTCGTTTTGTCCTCGTGCTTTGTATGCTAGTGTGTGTTGGTAGTGTACGTGTGTGTGTGTACATGATTGTGTGTATGTGTGTGTTGTGTGTGTGTGTGTGTTGGTGGTGTGCACTTCTGGGTGCTGTGGGGCTCGTTTTGGGGAGGCTGCGTTTTTGGTACGTGGCTTTCCCTGTTTGATATTATTTTTGTTTTTATACTTTTTTGAAAATTTTTATTTGGCCTTTAAATGTACAGACTATTTGGAAAGAAAAAAAAGAAATCGAGCTCAGTAAAATTAGAAAATGCTTAATTCAAAATTATTTTTTATATTGTTTGAAGTAAAGTACAAAGAAAAAAATTAAAGATCCAGTTTCATACCCTTTAAAAACAAAACACACAAGGTACTCGTATTCCTGGGCAGATTTTTCTATAAATTGTCGAAAAATGAAGCTATTTTTACGGACCCCCTGTGCAGAAAAGTGACTGTGTAAACTACTGATTGGAATTTTCTTTTATAAGCTGTCACTTTTCTTTCTTACTATAAGTCTGTTGTACCTTTAAATGCTTTAGATTTCAAGTAATACATAACTTAGGAAGTGATAATGCTTATTTTCTTTCTCTGGCACATTTTGAGCAAGCTTTGTGTAGGGAAGGGGAGGGGGGAGGTGGTGATTGTCAAAAATGACAATAACTATCTTAATTGACGGTAAATGTCTCTAAAAGTGAATAAAGAAATCTAGAAATAAGTCCAGATATAGATGTATATTGTGCAAATAAAAAGTTTTGAAAGGTTTGAAAAAGTGAGTATTAGGAGTCTAATACCGATTGCTGAATTGCTCTCTTTCGAATGTAGTGTGTCTGGTATGCATGAGATACAAGCACTTTTATCTACAAATTGCCTATTTCCTGGAAATTGGAGGGAAAGTTTTAGTGAATACTGTGTCACAGGGAAAATATAACAAGTGGGCCAAGATTGCCAAGATGACCCTGTATCGCTCACCTGAGACCTCTTGAGTATTAACAATGTTTTTCATTGACTTGACCGTGTGACCTTAAGTTTAACCCCAGGTGACCCAGATTCGAACTTTATCTATAAATCTTTAAAAAAAAACGTTTTGAACATTTTTCATACTGATTGGGTGGAAAATGTCACCTCTATGGCATACGCAAGATTTTTCTATGATTTAAACAACAGATGGCCTATATTCGAACTTGACCTAGAATTCATCAAGGCAGTCATTCTGACCAAGTTCATGAAGTTCCAGTGACTCCATTGCAAACACAAGGGTTTTCTATTATTTGAATGGGTTACCTACTTTTGAACCTCTACTGACTCACATTCAACCTCGATTTAGATTTCATCAAAACACTCGTACTGAAGTTTCATGACGATCCAATGAAAAATGCAACCTTTATTGTATACACAAAGTTTTACTATGATTTAATATCGTGACCTAGTTTTTAACTCCAGATGACCTATATTCGAATTCGACCTAGATTACATCAAACAATCATTCTTCTGAGCAAATTTTATGAAGATACATTGAAAAATGCAGCCTCCGTGCATACACAAGGGGTTTCTATGATATGACCGGGTGACCAAGTTTTTAACCTCAGATAATCCATATTCGAACTCAACCTAGAATTTATCAAGGCAGTCATTCTGACCAAGCTGTATGTCAACTAACAGAAAATTGCATCCTCTATTTCATACATAAAGTTTTTCTATGATTTGATGACGTGACATAGTTTCTAACCCATATTCGAACTTGACCTAAATTTTATCAATTTTATCATTTTGACCAGGTTTCATGAAGATTCAGGGGGAAATGCAGCTTCTATTGCCTACACAAGTATAAATATGGACAGATAGGCGGACGGACGGACGGACGTACTGGACGGGACAAGAGGGACGGACGGACAACAGGCCATCACAAAAACTCACCTTGAGCACTTCGTGCTCATGTGAGCTAAAATGGCAGAAAGCAATACACATAAAAAGCAATCTGTACTTCACATGACTGAAGAACACATTGGCCAGCACACAGACAACTGGGAGTTAAATGAAGGGCATTTCCAGTATGTATATTGTGCAGACTAAGCAATCTGTTCATTCACCGCATTGGCATCTCCAGTAGTGTATACTGAATGTCCTTTACCCAAGTTCCTTCTTCTAGCGAACCTTTTCCGTCCAGAAATTAGTAAATTAAGCTCGAGAGAATTTGGAAGCGATTTTCACAAAATTTGAAAAAATCGTAGATAGAGCAGCGTTCCATTCAGGCGACGAAATATAAACATATATAGTGTTTTTTGTATTATATGTCTTTGTATTGCTGTAGATGTTGATATTATGTCTTTGTATTCGAGTTCTGTACATTATTGAGTTGTGGCAAATAAAATGAACTATGATTAAATCCTGCGGCAGGAGTTCAGGGGACTTACTTCCCAAGACAATACATGTATAGAAATTCCTGATTTACTGCATTTTTGTGTACTTTAAGAGTACTTTTGATACACCAATCTATGTGCGTTTGTACAGTTTTGGATCCCGGCTTCTGCATTGTTATAATTGTATACAATGAAGTAAAACTATAGATATAAATCATTATCTGTCTTGAGCGCTTACCTTTTCCAACAATGTTTTTTTTTTTTTTTCTAAAACATTCAGCACCTTTTAATAGAAAACTCCGGCTTGGCAAGTTATGTTTAAATGTTGACTGAGTTCATTCAGTCATTAGCAGAAAAGTATTTTGTAACACATGCTGGTATACATACATTGTAACACGTGCATAAAATACAATATAACAGATGTACATTGTATGATAGTCTACAGAAAAATCGAAATATACTTTGAAAAGCTTTTAAACGGGCATATATTTTTTCTAGCAACCAGCGATATTTCTTTAAAAGTATGTGCTTTTATTTATTTTACAATGCAACAGCTTTATACATGTGTTCAGCATATAGGATACTTGCTCCTGACTGGTTAATAGCATGTTTTATATTGTATTTATATGTAAGTCAAATATATGAAAACTATGGACAGGTATGAAATAGAGGCTTCTCAGTATATTCCATTTTTTCCTTGAATTCGGTGATTTTTTTCATGTTTTTCATTTGTCAACCTTATTTTAGGCTAGAAGCTTTGTTATTTTGCTTAATGTCGAATAAATGTTGTTGTTGTTGTTGTTGTGTTATTGGTCACACCATCTTGAGTCACAGAAATGTGTCCCCCATCCCCCACCCCCCCCAAAAAAAAAAAGAAATAGTAAGGAAAGTCTCTCGCAGCATTTCAGAATAACTTTTCAGATAGAGACAACATTATATTTCATGTTGTTTTGAAATTAGTTTTTGTATATTGTGATATTATTACAAACTGTGATTAAATCAACATCTTACTGAAAATACAAGATGTTCATGATGGCTCTATATCGCTCAAATGGGTGGCACAAACATTTCAATGATGGACTAAATTTATTTCTACAGATTTACAGGGCTTCAGTCCAAAATACACATGTTTCTTCACAGTAAAGTACGAGCATGGCGAGTAATATACATGTAGCAGGTTTTATCAAAAGTACCAAATGTGTGAATGACATCACTTTAAGAAGTGATGTTTGAAGTTATATTTGGGTTATGTTTGTCATATCTAAAAACTTACTTAATTTTATGTTTCACTAAACTGTTCAGGGTGTGTTTAGAGAATCAACGTATAGGATGAATAAATTGAAACAAGAACTGTCACTCATAAGTGACGAATGTCCCCGTGATGACAGATGTGGTTCTAGTGCACTTTGTCCTTGGTCTATATCACCTATTCACTGGTCCGCAAAACTATATGTTGACCTCAAATATTAGTCAATATTAATTATATCGTATATGTGAAATTCGCGCAGGTCTTCACATTTTTCAGGTCTACACGTACTGTTGCGGACCCGGCACGTGGCTGCTTTCTGCCAATCCGAATAGTATACTTATTATATGTTTACGATTGTCTGTTGTCGTATTTAGTATTACCAAACCCGAGATCCAGTCACTCAAGTGACAAGTTTTGCATAATATTGCTAGTTTGTCTGTCACGGTAAAACACTGCAATGCTGGAACATTATATAAACTAGGTAAAGACACAGATGTTTTCTTTGTAAACTAGAGCTAGCACTGGATATGCTTAATATCCCCGCTTAAGCGCTGGTCACAAAACAAAAGAAATACCAGTGCAAGGTGCCATGAACAAATGATAAACACAACTTAAATTGTGCCATTAATAAATGATAAACATAATTTGAACAGTGTCATGAATAGATGATAAACACGGCTTGAACATTGTCATGGTTAAATGATAAATCTGCAGACAGCATAGCTATTTGTTAAGTCTATAAGGAAAATAACTCTATAAATTGTGAAATATAGTTATATAACTTGTCATTGTAGCTTTGCATGTATATATTATAGGGTATGCCAACTGTGAAGTTTCAGTTTCAATGCAGTACCGCCATCGATACTTCATATATTACACTTTCTAAGTAAAAACTTGCAATGTACAAAATGGCAATAACTCTATAACAAGAAGGTAATGATGGTCCTATATCCGTTACCTAAGCGATATTGCTCTCAAACAGAAAAATATACATATACATGCAGTTCAAATTATTGTTTATGAAGTCAGAAGATCGTATGCCCAATGAATTTCGAGTTATTGGATATTATAGTTTTAACCAAGGGCATGATTTGAACAAACATGGTAGAGGTAAATTAAATAACGTTACATGCCAAATATCTAATCGCTAGGCTTGTGGTTTTGGAGAAGACAATTTTGAAAGTAGTCTTTGTAAATCAAATGACCTCGGGCGGGGACAATATTGACCCAAGGGGCAATATTTGAACGGCCTTGGTAGAAATCCCCCTAGACTATTATTCAAACCAAATATCTAAGCTCTAGAGCTTGTGGCTTTACAGAAGAAGGTTTTCAAAGGAGTTCCTATATAAGTCTTCGTTAAACAAGTGACCGCCGGGGTCATGATTTGAAACTGTAGGTAGAGGTCTACCAGACCATGCTACTTGCTGAGCATCTAAGCTCTATGTCTTGTGGTTTCAGAGAAGATCCACTAGACAATTCTACATGCTTAATACCTTAAAGTTATGCCTTGCAGTTTTAGAGAAAATGATTTCAGAGTTTTGCCTATGTAAAATCACGGGCGGTGTTAATTTTGATCCGAGGATCATGATTTGAACACTCTTGGTAGTGGTCCACTAGGCAATTATTCATGCACAATATCAAAGCTCGTTTTTCCGTTTTTTTAAAGAAGATTTTTAAAATATTTCACTTTTGTTGCTATAGCAACCAGAGTTCTGCATTGAATTTCGTTCTTTGAACAACTTTGATAGAGGACCACCAAGGAGCATCCCTGTGAGGTTTGGTTGAATACCCAAATTAGCCCCGACCGGGGAGTCATATATTTTACATAGAAATATCTAGTAAAACTTAAAAGTAAAGTTTTACATGCAAGCTAATATTATGTATATCTTATTATCCAGTTATGGAGTTGAATAAGATTTTTACTTGTATACTGACACCTAAAAGAAACTGTGCACTTGTGTAATAATTATCTGACGTGCCGTTGTCACCTTCGGCCTGCCGGATCGTGGAAGATCTCTAACGCTTCCATTTTGACGGTAACGTTGTCGAAGGTTCATGATGGTATTTCTGTGGCAGTTAAACTGCCTAGCGACGTCAGAGACACTGACACCGGATGCAAGTTGCAGAAGTGCGTGAAATCGTTCTTTTTTTTGAAGGCGTGGCATCTTGTTAATGAGTGAAATTCAAATGTAATGTGATTTAATTATTGCATAGCCAGTAACGATATCGGTCAGTGACAATCTGTAATTGTAAACATGTTGCACGGGTAGCACGTGCAAAAAGTTGCATAATAGCCATCGGTCAGTTTGAAGGACATCCACGTGCTTAAATATTGGGTAAGTAAGTGCACTGTATGGAAGATTATTTTGTTACTCATGATAGTAAAAAATCTATCTTTTTAAACTTAGTAAGGAAAAGGTTACGCTCAATACAAAAGTGCACATTTTCTTTTTGGTGTCAGTATATCTTCTAGGGTATCAGACAGTCAAGTAAGATAACCCCTCACTGAATATAACTCAAATCATGGCCTTTGTTTGACTTTTGGTTTAAAGTTTTGAGTGCAAGCTACTATCATGTACATATCTCGTTATCCAGTTATACTAATTCAAAACTTCTATATATTCTTTGGTATCAGGCAGTCAAGTTAGATAACTCTTGATTGAATTCATATCTCAGTAACGTATCATTAGATTGATTAAAAACTGCAGTGAACTATCAAACATTCAAGTTACATATCTCTGTATTATAATTATTGCAAATTTTGAAATTTTGTCTTGAACATTTTGTGATTCATGCATGCCTGCTTATATTATGCTCATATCTCAGTAATCACATTTTTGATTCATTTGGAAATATAAAAAAATTATTGACGGGTATTGGACTTGATACAAACAATGTAATAAGAAATGACCATTGTGTTTTATAAGTTTAATGACAATTGAAATAATTTTAAGCCTTTTTGGTAACTATGTACTATCAAAGTGTTTCGAATAGTCGAACGTGCTGAGTGTCATCTGACAGCTCTTGTTCATATTTAGTCTTCACTTTTAAAAGAAATCATTTTTACAACGAACACTTAATGTTTTAAGATTCAGAAAAAGGGGGTTAAACTGTCTAAAACGTATCAAATTGAATGCGATTTTTTTCTGAAAAGGGTTAAATATTTCCCGAATAAGCTGTAATTCTGCAGTACTTGTCAAATTGAAGCACGAAAGCATTATGCCTGTTAACAATTTGTGTGTTAATTAAAATTGCATCAACATGTAATCAACTGTTGTTCATTATTTCTTCAACAGCAACCCCCTGCCCCTGTATCCCAGCCTTGGTTTTCTTTGGTTAGACATAGTGCTGAAACTATTTGGAACCAATATCATCAACTGGTGCCAAGCGGGTGAGGTATGTAGGTAGACGTTAGCCCGAAATGATATTATTCAGGAATTTCTAACATGAAAGGAAAGGCCTTGTCTTTTTATGTGATGGCAATTTTAGCTTTGGGTGCTTGTCGAACAAGGCAATCCCATGTGCCCCTTGCGTTTTATTCGTTGAACAATGCCTTGGATGCGCTACGGGTCATTTTGCTTCCTGCGAGTCTGTCAAACATTCACATTATCAAATTCATCGACAACCAGATAAAATCGCTGAAACAAAAATGGTCAAAATGAAATGACTCTCTGTATCCATGTCTCTTGTATTATGGGCAGTTTCTGCTGTGGAAAAATTGTCATGCACGGAATGAATAATTGCAATGTTTTCACAAATACCCATGCAATGAATCAACAATTTGTCCATGGGCGATTAGGGAAATTACAAAGTCTGTAAAAAAAATAAATACTGGAAATTTACTCATTAGTCCATGCACGGAATTTGTTTTGTTACTCAATAACTCTTTTATTGCATGAAAATGTGCTCATTCGCATAAATTACAATGATGAAGTATTTACATGTACACTGTACTACTGAAAATATGTACACTATTCAAATTGTTCAGTAAAATTGTGATAAATTCAGTTCAATAAATCATAAACTTTCGTAACCTTATCTTTTTGATATAGCAACATAACATATTATGCACTAGAGGGATACGTACCACTAAGAATACAGGACAAAATATAATTGTCTAAAAGCGTAGGGAAAGAGAAATCGGCGGGTAAGTTAGTGTATACGTATTAGTATATGTTAAAAGTAGTTTCAGTAAAGGTCTTGTTACTCAGTCACGTAAATTCTAATTAGGTATAGGTTAGTGTTCACTTTGACGCATCTAAGAAAATTAGTTGGTTAGGCGCGACACATGCCGCGCTTCTAGTTGATTGTAGTTAATGTAGCAAATGAATGTGAACACTAAAGTTGTGTAAATCAGCATTATTTCCATATTTACTGATTAAGTATATAGTTATTGATTTGCCAAAGTTAAAGTGCAGCAAATACAAAATACATAACACAGTTTAGTAAGTCTTCTTGATTTGATACTACAGTCAACTTCGAAAATTTATTTTCCGAACGAAGAAGAGCTGTCCCCCATAAGTAACGTTTGCCCGCAAATACGTGTTTCAAAGTATGTTTTCTTGACCGTCAAAATTAGGAACCGGTACTTACACGTGACACTTCATCTCAATGTGCTGAACATTTGTTCCAATTCATTTAAAAAATATCAATGTATAACAGATTTACAATCCATGTGGACATGAACATGTGTTTATATACAGGATTTTAAACTATCTGACCTCTTAGTGTGACCTTGAACTTTAAGGTAAGGTCGCGGGACTTGCATATGACATGTCATCTCCAAATGCTCAACAATTGTGCCATGCAGTTTAAAAATCCTTCATGACAGAGTTACCATGTTACCAGGGGGCGCCGGCGAGTCCAAGCCTTGCGGACGTCGAGGGGCGGACTGAAAACTGGTTTAAAAAGAGGATCCGGCGCCTTTAAATGCCACGTACACGGCCCAACGATAAGTGCCCGAGCGAGTGAGCGCTGGTTACAGTTGCTGGTGTTGGTTTGAAACCCAACAGTCTGAAGGCCACCCGGTGATACATCTGGAGTCCAATTTTAGAGTCTACGACATTTTTTGCTTTCTATATTTAGAATAATAATTTTCCCTGTCAAGGAAATTGCTTACACCAGAATTAAAGAAGTTAGACACATGATGCAATTATTTACAGTTTTCTTAAAACAATTGTTTTTTTACATTTAGATTATCCAATTTAGCTGGTCACTCTCAACGGACTTGCCCACATTTCCTTAAGTGTTATATCAGTAGGTATATCCACAGGAAGTTGATATTTTGTCAAAAAAATAAAATTGATCAATGTATCTTGCGAAAAAAATCACCCCTCTATATATATAAACACCAGAAATGCAATGCCTTCCATACCCCACCCACTTCTCCGATACAATAACATTTTTGTAACAAACTGACAACTGGGTTTTTTGGTCTAGACAGTTAAAGTGTTTAAAATTATCACAGAATCTGTCCTTACTTTTAATTTATCTTTGTTTAAATGCTGAAAAAGCATCTCTTTCGCGAAATTTTTCAACACGTCGACTCCATTTGCTGACGTCAGAGCTTTTCTCCTCCGAAGTTTTTTTGGACAAAATACCAACTTCCTGTGGTATATCCAGAAAAAAAGGAATGAATACGTTGCTTTGTTTATTTGTTGAAAACATCTTTCGATGTATATTTCGTTTTTCAATACTTTTTTCCCTGCTTACAATTCTGATAACACCATAAGGGTGTACATTTCTGTTTAAATGTCTAAAATTACCTTTTACCAAAATAGATTTGTAAGAAGTGCTTGAACCACGCGTAACTTTATTTTCATAAAGGTTAACAGAAGTGATGAATACCACGCTGATACAAATCGAAAGGAGAACAGTTTCTGCATACTTTGACGACTATACATGTAGCTTCAATATTATATTGTATACAGTTTTAATACAACTGTGACAGAAGATTGATAATGTAAACTACAGTGCTTGAACCGTAAAATTGTAAATAGACCTCTCTACCTTAAACTGAAATGTAATCGGAAACTTAGTTCGTACTTGCAATGAAAACCGGGAACTTTCTCAAATGTCATAAAAAGCTATGAATAACAAAATTATAAAATACCACAGGGGTCTGCGTATTAAATACATTCATGAATGAGCTGTAAGCATTTTTGGTGTTTGATCAAACAAACACATGTTTAAATTATCTGTTGAAGGAAATGCCAAGAATTGGGCCCTATAGAAAGTATCGACTTATTCTACTTAAGGTAGCGCATTTATTTCCCTAGTGGGTGGGGTAGTGATATACACAACTTCAATTCAAGAGTTGTTGTAGTTCCAAACAAAATGTTCCCAAGTCATATGCATATAAGTGTATACAAGTTATATTACATGTGTAATGAAATAGTGTAAACAGTTTTAACATTACATTAAAAAGTTACTGTAAAGAAAAGAAGGAAAAAATATGATGGGTGTGAGCTGAAGTGCTGAAAAATTGACCAATTGACAACGTTAACAATGAAGAACAGACTCTTGTTTTAATTTTATTTAAAGTCTACACTTTTAAGAATATATCCGTCTGAAAGTGAGGGCTTTCCCAGAGAAAACTTTTCGTCCAATTTTTTCATTCATTTGCTATTTATAAACATATTTTAACGTTCAGTCAAGCGAAAATCGTGAGAATATCGTACAAAGTAAGATACAGAAACTGAAAGTATAATGGACGTTTTAAGTGTAACATTATCATAAAACTATTGGCACATCATATGTAGACGGTTATTCTTCTCTTTTTCGCACCATGTCTGTGTCACTATTCCTATCGTAAGAAAATTTGATGCTGATTTTCGAGGACTAATCACTAAATTATTACGCGTTCGTTTCCTGTATCGTTCGGATAGGCTCGAATTTCCCCCTTCAAATAATCGAGCGCACACTTGGTTCCAAGCATATTGCATTTTATTAGTTGTCAATTTTACTTTAAAAGTATTGTATCAATGTACTATAATTAAGAAAATATCAATTAATTTGTAGACCACTCCTTTTTAAATATTGATTAGAAAGAAGTATGATGTGAATTGTGCTACTTTTTTCAGCGTTAAACAACTTCCGGTTGTTGAAAGGCACCGTTAATTGAAATGGTGCACAGCTAAAAAGACGAAGAATTTACAGTCACATCAATTCTGTTTTGGTAAGTATTTGCTCAGAATGTATTCTTGATATGTTTTTCACGTATTACTTGTAAAAACTGGGACGATCTTTCTGCTTTGGTAAGTATGTGCTATAAAAACAAAACTTACCATGTCAAAAAACATGTGTAAAAGTAGTAGTGCGTGGACATAAACAAAGTATGGATGACCGTTGATGCCCAAGAAAATTCTAAAACTGCTTTCTTTATTTCATATATGCTGTTGTATTAAAGTATTGTTTATATACTAATTCCTTGCTTTTATTTTCAAGTCTAACATTACCTGTAACCAGAGGGCTATTTTATATTGAATTGAAATTTCCATTAATATGGGTTTCCGGATAAGTGGCAAAAGTAATGCATTAAGGAAAAAATTTGGTCTGCCTTGAGGAACAAATTCCCACATTCAAGCAGCAAGGACGCCCAAAGCTGTGCAGTTGAAACGGGAAGAAAAATGTAAAGGTAACATTAAGGACAAAGAGAAATAACAGCCCTACCAACGAATTAGAAAGCAAGTGATTCAAGATGGCCGTGCATGTACGACATTTGTTGTTAGACGCATTCCATTAATGAAGTTGTTCAAGTGTAAGTTGATGCCGATAGGTAATAAATTGAAATTTGCCATGCGTAAGGAAAATGTATATGGGTACAGAATTGTTAATCTAGAGCTATTGAAAGAACATGTATTAGACATTACAACCCATGTATATCTGTGCCCTCAAGCACAACAGTAGGCAAGAACCAATGACTTTACATACTGATGTTTGCCGGAAGGGTTTATTTAGTATTGTGTTGGGTCATTGTTGCGGATGTTACAAAGAAAAGAAAAGTTTCAAACAGTTCCAAGCAAGACAATGGTCAATATGATATCAATGTCCGTGCCGTCTGGGGTTTAATTACTTCTGGTTGTGATCCAGCCCTACAAAATGAATTTATTTCTACAATGAACATGCCACAGATGAGTAGTAATGTTTTTACTGATATTGAAAATGATATTGGTAAGTGGTGGGGTGAAACTTTGAAACAGGATATGGTTCAAGCTGGAATAGAGGAAAGGAGAAAGACAAAAGCTAGAAATGACTTCCATCCTTAATAACGGTTGTTTGTGATGGGGGTTGATCGAAAAGAACATATAAACATACATACAACGCTCTAGGTGATGTAGGGGTCATTTTTGGCCAAGTGACAAAAAAGTTACTGTATATTGGTGTATGGAACAAGCAGTGTATAGTGTGTGCCAATGCTGAAAACAGTCATATCACCCCAAAAGTTCACGAGTGTTTTAAGAACCGGTATAGAAGCTCATAGTCGATGGAGTCTGACATAATTTTGCAAGGGTTTTCAGAGGCGGAGTGAACTCACAGTGTGAGATATATGAGAGTTATTGCTGATGGAGATAGCTCTACTTATGCAAAAATAATTGAAATGTGCCTGTTTGGAGGGCAGAAATTAAAGAAATTAGAATGTGCCAACCATACATGTAAATGTATCAGAGCAAATGTTGAACGCTTAGTGCATGAAAAGCCGCATTACAAAGGAAAGGGCAAGCTGGCTGGCAAAAACATTAAATGTTTAACTATTTCATAACGTTGTGCAATAAGAATGAGGTCTACAGAAAATAATGTTCGCTTACTAAAACACGAAAAAAAAGCATTTACCATATTTTTGGTTATCATGAAAATATATAGTTCAAATTTCTGTAACAACCAATCATGCAAAACTACTAAAGAAAATGATAATGAGGCAAGTGATTCCATAAATGTATTTGAAAATGATGATAACTCTGTTGACAAAATATTCAGTACCCAGAGTGACTTTTGGACAATTCTATCTGAAGAAGCAATGGAGTTTTCTCGGATAGCATGTGAAAGTAAAATTCTAATCACTGATCTAAAAGACAAACTCAGCGATGTTTCAGTCATTCTAAGTAGAGTTGCGGACAGGTCTCAAGGGCTTATAGGAAACTTCACAACAAATTTAGCTGAAAGTTGGATGGCAATCAGATCCAAATTTGATGGTGGAAAAAGAGTCAATAGATGCACGAGAACCAGAGGCACATTTTTCTACAAAGGTGCAAGACAACATACTTTGTAAAGGAAACACTGTGAAAAGTATCAAGTTACAGACAATTCTAAACATGTTCGCAGAAAACGAAAATTACAAAGTGTGAGAGACAGCAGCTGTTAAAAAAGCCAAAATTTATTACGGTAGTCCTTAAGACGATACGCCAGCTGTCAGTAAAGAAAATCTTAACGAGCTGTGTGATGCATTTTATGATAAACATGTGGTAAAAACTGACAAAGACATTAATAGCATCGACAAAAACTCTATGGCACAAAGTCAATCAGAGTTATGGAGAAACGAAAGACGCTACAGAGTTACATGCTCCATTTTTCGAAAAATCATATCTCGAAAACCTACTAATTTTTCTCCAAATTTGTTATACTTAAGGACAAAAGTTCTGTCCGGTATAATTAAAGAAATACAAAAACTGAAATTGGATAATTTGTTCATAATTAGAAAAGCATAAGAATATCATCATTTTCGAGTCTATTTAAACATTTTCAATGTTCGTGACGTCGAATAGAATGTTCGTGGGCGTTTAACGCATGTGCAACATGTGTTGTATGCTCACTGTCCTCCAGCCGACATAAAACGCGCAAATTTTGCTATCTTGAAAGCTTCGTAATAGCAACATATGTTGAGTATTTGTCTAAATTTTTACGTCTTTTAATAGGACTATCCTTTGGAAACAAAAATCACTTGAAATATTTGTGATTATAAGCTTCATGTACATAAAATTTAGATAAATGTGAAATTCATGGTTTATGCCGTCACGGTTGATTGAATGTTTTTGTATAGAATTCTTAACACCTTGTACTGTAGCAAGTAGTCTCAAAATATGAATTTGCAAATAAAAAATTAAAAGCAATGTGCAATTAAAATTTAATTAAACAATTTTGAAGCGGACAGAACTTTTGACTTCAGAGGCAATATGAATACTATCCGAGGTTTAGCACAGGAAGAGGTCACTGTAATAGAGTACAAGAACATAAAAAGAAATGATGATGTGAAAAATACTGGTCTTGTGATTTGTATATTGTTTGCTCACATCCATTTCAAGATATATGAGAATGCCAGAATGTCTGTAATATGGAACGAATGTTCATTAGAATATTTTCAATATGATTTGTACTTTTTTACCATAAAGGCAAATATAGCTCGCCAAATGCAGTTTATGAGGTACAGTATGAAGGAGAACCAACACCTTGTGAAATAAAAGACAAGTCCAATGATTTGAAAGATGGTTCACTGAAATTTACAGATGACTGACGGTAAAATTATCACTAATTCAATAAAGGCATATTTTAATGAGTTTTTCCTTTCTTATGTGTTTGTAATAAATACTAATTTCAATGTTCACATGACACTTATGAAATAGGTGATTTGTTTGGATTAATTTTTCAGTTGGACCAGAAATTGTTACAGGTGTGATATAATGTAGGTTTCACTTTAGAAATGTCATGTATGTGGAGGAATGGCCCACTTGTCTTCCCAAAACACATAGCCGTTTTTGCACAAAGCCTTGTGTACATAATTATTACACATGTATTAGATACAGTACTGTTTGCGAGAATAATTATGTTATTTCGAGGAGGCGTAGCCTCCGAGAAATGATAAAAATTATTCGAGCAAACAGTATTCTATCTGATTTGTATTATGGCACGTATAGCTCATACATGTATATTTTTTAAAGTGTTTTTTTTAATATTCTAAGTAACATTTTCATAAACAAGCATGTATAACAAAGGTTGTCTCAACTTTATTCCGGATCTCCCCTATTTACAGTTTAACATCAAATTCAATACAATTAATTTTGTAAACAAGATGGGAAATACCAATTGTACATGTAACTAGGCAATTTCTTGCTAAGTGTTGACAGTTATAAATAGTGTATGCTGTGTGCACTAGAAGGCGAAATAAGTGATGTGTTTTTATTTCAATGCACTGTAATCAGACACTGCCAGTCATATGTGATATTTTCAATGCACTGTAATCAGAGACTGCCAGTCATATGTGATATTTTCAATGCACTGTAATCAGAGACTGTCAGTGATATGTGATATTTTCAATGCACTGTAATCAGAGACTCAGTCATATGTGATATTTTCAGTGCACTGTAATCAGATACTGCCAGTCATATGTGTTATTTTCAATGCACTTACAGACTTGCAGTGATATGTGATATTTTCAATGCACTTACAGACTTGCAGTGATATGTGATATTTTCAATGCACTTACAGACTTGCAGTGATATGTGATATTTTCAATGCACTTACAGACTTGCAGTGATATGTCATGTTTTCATGTTGTGCCATTTGTGGTGTCTTGAAGCAGTAGACTGTATACAATGAATGATGATAATGTCAATGGTTATTACTGTCAACCAAAAGGGTATTCAGTTACTGTTACTTACATGGTTATTAGGACTTTAAACACCTTACAAAGTGTGTACTGTAATACCTAGAAAGACAGTATCAGTGGAAGTTTACTTTCATTAAAACAAGTTAGAAATTCAAGGCAATTGGTTGGTGTACTGATTCTGCTTTATATAAAGTGAATGTTCAATAGAATGGTTGATAGGAATGTTTTCATCAGCAGTTGATTACTACAAGTTTTAGTGCAGTATTAATTTTGACAGATTAATTTCCTTATAAATTTATGTATTATTAATTGATGTGCTACCTTAATCTTTCTTTAAGAGTGCCCTAAAATTATTCCGTATCTCAGAACTATTCTGTTAATCTTGCGAAACTTTCGTCTCTCTTACGTCACGTCTGATCGGCTGTCGGTGGGGATGAATTGTGGGACACATGTATATGAAAATATAAGCTTCTGTCAATAGCTTGAACTGTGGCGCATCATTAAAACAGCCCGGAAATCCCGACTCGCTTTACATACAATACAATCTAAAAAGTTTATCAATACAAATTTGGTACGTATAACATGGATGCCTGGTTACAAGAATGAAACTGATCACTTTTCTCTTTCGTAGGATGAAATATATTGAAGTGCAATCTGTCATCTTTTGCACCAACTGCTTGATACTACTTGCCTCAGTCGCCACTAATTTCCTGTAGACAACGTCTATAATACGAAAATATTCTATAAAATATGCGCAACATTGTACGCATTTCAATGCCTGCATTTGCAGTGCCTACCATGGACATAGTAGCCGAACTTACACAATTCCTATAAATCACAACGATGTGAAATTATAAAAAAGTTTACTGGTTCAGAACAAGTATATAAAATTCATCGAGCACTATTTCGTATCCCTGTGGTGTTGTTCACATCATACAAATCGTGAATTTCGTGCAAATCAAGCGTAAAATATTTCATACATGTACATAACTAAATCAGAAACGTTCTACATTACTGAAATGATTTTTAAATACTGAATAGCACAGGACCTGGTCCAGTTCTATATCAATCTTGTATAAGCATATTTCATATTCAAAACATGTTTTACCTACTATTTATACGTTATTCTGTTGAAAAAATCAAACATTCAAATAAAGCTCCCATTACTTTAGGCTCGCGTTGTTTACCTTTATATATTACATGAAGCAGTTACAGTATTTTTTTTTAATGTTTGATTTTTCAACATAGAACTGGACTAGGGCCTGTGCTGAATAACGCTTTAAGTATGCGGTGCACAATAGTTTCACCTGTTTTAAACTTGCGTAGTCGTCGCAACAAAACGCAAATTTTCATGTAAGGCATATCGCGCATATTTTCTTGCGTAAGGTTTATCACAATACAAAATGTAGCTGTTAAATAAGAGTATCGCAAGCCATTTTACTCTTTATTCCAAAAAGAAATAGCTCTTTGATTTAAAAGAGATAGCATTTGCTTTAATAGAGATATCTCACATTGGTAAACCTGCCCAGAGTCAAAGTCACGGTAATCCAACCATTTTCTTAAAGATTTTCTTACATCAGCAAAACTTCGGACAGATATCATTATGACCGCCTCTACATGACTTGCGTTTTCTGACCAAAATCTCGGATATGTAAAGAACTTGTTCACAGTTTTTCCCTTTCTGACAGGTAGATTAATAAAAAATATATTTCTATATACATCCAGTGACAACATCGGATGGGGCGAACCTTGATCAGGCATATAATGTGTAACAACATGACATATTAAATTTCTACATGAAACAAGTAACCCATAGGGTAATGCCAGTTTTGACCCAAGCAGTTTGATTTGAGCAATATTTATAGCATACCACTAGACAATGCCACACGTCAAATACAATAGGCCGGAGCCTTGGTGTTTTATAAAAGGTGATATTTTGAAGTTATGCAGCAAATATTGATCTTAGGTCCATGATTTGAACAAACGTGGCAATGTCACATCTCTAGACCTTATGCGTTTAGATAAAAAATGTGTTTGCCTTTCACTATATAGGTAATGTAAACATGTGACCCTAACGGAGGGCCTATACCGATCCAAGGAGCGTAATTGGAATAACTTTGATAGAAGATCACACATAAACTAAATAAGCCGCTCTTGGGCATTTTGGTTTTAAACAAAATGTTTCTTTTAATATAGATATCTCATGTTGTGAAAACAATATCAGAATACAATAATACAAATTTACAATTATTGAGATATGCGTTTAATATTCTAATAGTGGCGCGAGTTAAAGGTATAGACATTAAAAGAATTATCCGAATTCGGTTAATACATGTATATAGTTAACATACGTCCAAGCATTATGACAATGTTCGAAACTTGTAGTTTGAGCCATATACTACCGTCTGTTATGAAAACAACTTTAACATTGAGAGCTACGAGATTTTAAGGTATATATACACTAACAGTCTAAGCCAAATTCGGTATATACAAATGTACGTAGTGAACATAAGCCCAAACATTATGATAAATAAGATTTAATAAATATCAGAAGTATCATTTTCACGCGTAAGGAAACATGCGGTTAGACTCTCTTAACCGAATAATAACCACATGCCAATGGACGGTGTTTTAAGTGTCTAAGGAAAACGACGATTTACTGATCTACATGTAACACAATTTAATTAATCTACTTGACTAATCAACACTGTCAATTTCGAAAATCTGTTTTTAGATTTAAAGAAGTGTTTACAAAAGTTAGTATTTGCTTGCGAAAGAAACTATGACATGGATTAACGTAAACATGAGCTGGGATCTACGTTTATGTTTCCAATAGACCTGACCAGCGCACTCGCACTCGCACACGTAAATGTAAACGTACAACGTACAACTGCCTAATTTCGGGGGTGATCTCAAACGATTCTAGTATCATAGGAAATCTTGGTTACGTTCATCATTAAGTCTTCATTATCATTATATAATACCATTCACTACTATTCTAATTATAATAAATACTATCGTGTACTGTAGAACTAATACAAGATTGAATATATACACTATCATCATAAGAGATTCATCCTTGCAGTTTAATTAATCAATAATCAGTTTCATCAAAATCGTCGTTTTCATGAGAGTCATTTATCCATCAACATCAGTTGTATCAATATCAAAATAAAACAAATAATATCCCCAACCAAGGTCTTTCAAATAGTACTATTTGAAAGACCTTGCCCCAACACAGGTTTTCAATGGTACCGGGAGAAAATCTAGAATTAGAAAAAAACCTTCAAGTGACCTTGACCAAAAAACAACAGTGATATGACCAAAAAATATGAGAAGACACTGACACCCCGCCCCTCAAAGAAAATGTTTTATTAATATAAAAACAAATATAAGATTACCGTGACCTTGAACCCCCACCCAGAAAATATTATTTTCTTTTAATTTTTTTTTCAGAACAATTTTAGAATTTAAAAAATATTTTTAGTAACAATGACATTGACCCCTATAAAATATATGTTAAGAATAATTTTAGAATTTAAAAACGATCTTTTTTCAATAACAGTAACCTTGACTTAGACCATAGTTACCTAAATGCAATCAAAATCTCTACATAAGCTACATACACACTTTATTTTCATTGTAATTAGTCACTCATAGTATAGCCGGAGTTATTGATCGCAATCTATTTTTCTCTTTTAGTAACAGTTGACTTTGATTCTAGTGACCCAAAATGCAATTCCAAGCTTCCTCTCCACACAATCAACCTACACACCAAGTTTAACTGCAATTGGTCTCTCCTACCTCGAGTTATTGAGCGGAAACCATTTTTCTATTTTTAGTAACAGTGACCTTGACCTTGAGCATAGAGTCCTTAATCCACTCAGAAACTTCCTCTCTACGGAAGCTACATACGCACCAAGATTCATTGCAATTTGCCACTTTTAACTAAAGTTATTGAGCGGAAACCAAATGTTTTAAGACCACCCGCCCGCCCGACATACGACAACGCCATTGTAATTACCAGGTTCTAAGAAAAATCCTGGTTAATGATAATAATCATTATCATCATCATCTTCGTCGTCATCAGCTATATCATCATTGTCAGACTATCAACATTCATTACCGTAACGATCATCGCCACCATCATCCTCAACAGAACCAGATTAACCTAATGACAAAATTTGAAGATCAACTAATTGATGAAATTTGGAGAACTTCAACTTATTGATGAATGTGTTTCGCTTGGTTACAGAATATACCCGAACCGACATTCTATAATGACTCCAAATACGGACTGTCAAATAAATCAGACAGCCCTTAAATGAACGAATAATGTGCAAAAAACTTAACAAACGCACTGAAAACTGCAAAGTAATAATTGTTAAACATGCAATTTCACGGTCCGAAGACACCCGCGTGATAAATTACCACTAATTGCCTACAATTGCATTGGTATTATTGTCCATCGTAAACAACTAAACTTGGCATAATATTGTATTGTTGTTCTTACTTGAGATGGTCCCTCAATACATTGTTCAAATACAGAGTACGTTTACATTTACATGTACGTTTACGGTTACACTGGTCAGGTCTAATAATAAGCAATGTGATTTATCATTTTTGTGTCACATGGTTGCCTTACTTTAAAAACAAAACGAAAGGAATATTTAGGCTTTCGTGTTGAAGCTATATGGTCCAGACAAAATGCAAAAACTCAGATATATTATATGTTACTTGTTTTTTGAAGTGGTATATGGGGATATAATACCCGCCTAGGATTATAGTACCCGAACAGTTAGCCGTCAGATAATCCTTTCAATCTTTAAGACAAAAAGTGTCATTAAAATCATTTTACTAGACTGTTATTTGTATTACTGGAACATTTGGCAGTTTATCAACACATCAAGACCGGTCCTTTTTGGATCGATTGGATTTATTCAATCGTATCCAAAGTTAACAGAGTATTTCAGACCCTTAAGGCCGAACTCTTAACACAATTTTTGGTCGAATACGACCGAAAAGTAGTTCTATATATTCAATGAAATAAATAGAATTGTAATGCATTACCTTGTATTCGTTTTCATTATGATATATTGATGAATAAATGTAAAACATTAAAAATAACTAAAAATCAACGAGGTATCTGTTCTGTATATAGAACTAGTTTCCTACGCGGTTTTGATCAGAACAGTTTTCTAAGTCAGACCGGAGACACTAAAAGTCACCTAGTCAGGCCGTGTGTCTTATATCCGATGTTGTGTTTGTGATCATAAACTATCGGAACATCGTAATACGTTATCGAACCACTAGGTACTCTTGAATTTTAAATTACAAAACTCGGAATTCAACATAAAAAACAACGATTTTTTTGTAACTTGCCAACGACTCTATCATGAAAAGTGATCGGCCTGACTAGTTGTCATTTAGTGTCTCTAAAGATTTTTCGAAAACCTAGTCTAAAATACGCCTTCATGCGTTAAGGTATGAAACTGAAACTTATCAGCAAATTAACTCTATAGAGGCACTTGTAGATGTCTTTTTGAAATATGACAACATATTTTTATGCTTTAAACACGTTGTAATTGTTGTATTTTATGTAAATGCGTGGTTCGAAAATGGTACGAAAATGTCCGCATTTCGGCGAAGTCGATTCGTACCTGGGTACGAATAACTGTAAGAAATCACATAGATCTACATGTCTTAACTACGATTTTTAAATATAGACAAACAGACAAATGCAATAATCTAAAGGGAAAATCAAATTAATTTCTCTGGATGATGCTGTCATTTACAAAGAACAAATATTAACTCAATATAAATTGTAACAAAAACTTTCAAACTTTACCAAAGTAGGAAAATGAATTAATATAAGTTTTCTTTGAAAGCTTATTTTCAGACTCCAGTTATATTGTTACACCTTTGTACTATGTATGTATATATACTATGTATTTTCGAGAATAAATATTGTTTAAACTAAACTTTACTACGATTCTTTTGCTACACTAAATTTTGGTGTGTACATTCATACATACATTAATTATATAGGGACATAATAATCATCATAATCCTCATAATCATCATCATTACTACTTGTTACGAAATACTGCTAGAGTCTAGTATATGTTAAATGTGAAAGATAATAGCCTGCTATTAAACCATTCATTTGTTGTTTTATACAAGTTATGAAAATTTAAAACAGTATGGTAGAAAGGCTGGTAATGACTAGGTGTGCGCAATAGACCCGGTATATTGCAATTCGCAGTATTTTGGAACCACTCACGGGGATGGTTAATGTAAGCTGCAAGTACTTGTTCTAAAATAGGTATATACTGAATCAATTTATTTCAAAATTTGTGGACAGTTGTGTCTCCAGTTTATAACTTTACTCGTGCAAGGGTGTCCTGATATTTACACATGTGATGTGTACAATCTGTGTTGTCCTGATATTTACACATGTATGTGTGCAGACTGTGTTGTTCAGAGCCAATCGATCCTCCAGCACTTTCAGTCCTTTGATTTATTTCAGGGCGCAATCAACAAAACTAACACATCAGCTGGAATAAACATATTCAGAGTATACTCACGGACAGTTCAACTTTTAACTCCCGGTGACCAAATGTCTTCCTTGTATATTTCAAAGATTGTAATCAGTTGAACAAGACAATATCAATATTTCATAAACCTACAAGAGTAGAAAAGTTAAAATACGAAATAAATCTGTTATAAGTATACATGTCTTTGTGTTATAACACACCGGCAATAAAACGTTATATCAACATTTAGCTTTCACTCGTGTTTGTGTAAGTTCGGCTATTCGTGACTGTAGCGCTGTAATCTATGCTATTATTTACTTAACTTTTCTCATGTAAGAGGGTCAATACTTGACATGTATCATTTGCACAACTATAAACTAAATAAATGTGTTAATTGATCGAAAAGAAAGCATGTATTCAACTTAAATCATCATGGTACGGTAAGAGCAGGGTCAGTTCCTTTTAATGCATTTTGTATTCATCGATTGATCAATGCTTTATTTTGATTGAACTGAACAGCTTAAAATTAAAGCGGATCTCAAAGTTGATCCAGCTAGCAATTTCATTGGTATTAATTATCATCGACATGTGATATCACACATGGGGCTGCGCTTACTGAGTGGACGAGACGCCGTAGAATACATCGCAACATAAGGGACTTGATAGCCTGGTCACCAGGCCCTGAAATATCTCTTTTACTAATAAATACCTTTTATCAGTTTTGTTCTAGAGCCAGTCTACTATCCAGCGCCGATTTCAAAACTGCCCCAGTGTATAAAGCAAACTCATATAAAATAGACTGGAAATAGTGCATGAAATATAGTATATTGAAAAAACATAAATTTTTTCAGACTAGTAACTAGTCTAGGGACTTGATTACTGACATGAACGCATAGAATTCCTAGTGTATCTGAAAGTGCCCCAGGTCGAATAAATTTTGTAGGGCTGGTGCCTCAAACACTGCACCCATTAACAACCGGACCATTTCTCTGGCGAACCTTTGCCTTTTTTAAATTCTACATTGAAGGGTTATAAAAATAGTATGCAAAGAAGAATAATGCTTATTTTGTTAAAGCGGCACTACCTACATCTAGCAGATTATATTCTCCAAACATAAATAATGTGTTCAGTGAACGTATCAATACTTGCAAATATTCTATCATTTATGATTTTGAAGTTATTTAATGTGACACCAGTGTTAGGAAGTGCCTCTTTAAATATATAGAATGGTTACACGCCTTTCTATCGTTCACATGAAATAAACAATAGACTCTACATATTATCGTTATCTTTCTAAATATTGGAATATGCATTTCAATCAATGAAAAACTGCATCAGTGCAATGAAAATGTAAGATTTTATATAACAATCTGTATGTAAATGAGAATCTACACAAAAATACATTGTCTAATCTATCATATTTACAATTATCTATTTTATATACTGTACATCATATTCTCAAATGATCCATTGTGTGTATATCGTACAATAATATTATTATACTGTGTTTCGTTGTTCTTAGCCATAAGAATGACATCTGCTGAGTTTCATGATTATGACATATTCGCCTGCCAGATAAATTTGTTATCATAAAATTATTCATGATGTAAGCTGACACACATGCTGTATCTATTTTCAGTTTTCTCTTAACAAATGTTGTTGTTTTTATCGGGTCACTCTCAACGGACTTTCTCATATTCTTCATAATCAATTGAGTTGACCCTAAAAATGTTGATCGTAATATATTTCGTTTAGTTTTTCGTTTAACTTAATTTTATGTATCAGAAAATATTTTCTACACATCCCTTTTACATAATTTGCATTTTTTGAATGAATAACGATTTCATTGAGCTGAATAGATTTCACATCATTATAAATGGATAACCACCGTCCCAAAGACATACCAGCGTAATTTCCAGCGTACAATTTTCGGGATGAATTACAATTACTCCCATCATTACAGTATTTGCGGTTTGTAATTCGTTGAACTAACTCACTACCTATAACTACAAACATCTCATCGATTCTATTTTGTGCTGACATATTCTTCCATCCAAAGTTATGAGCCCATCCTATGTACATCAGTGATGACCAATGTTTCCATATAACTTTAAAAGATGTATCGCATATGTAAACATCATCATCCATTTTACCGACAAATTTTGCATCAGGAAATAGTTTCGTTGCTATGCTAAACCATTTGTAAAGTTTCTCTGCAAACTGAACAGCATAACCAGAGTATGATGAATTTAAAAATATGATATCAGAGTACAAACGTGATTCCTTGACTGTTTCATCAGTTGGTCCATCCAGCAAGAAACGAATAAGTACGTTGCTTTGTTTATTTGTTGAAAAAATCTTTCGATGTATATTTCGTTTTTCAATACTTTCGTCCCTGCTTAGAATGCCGATAATACCATAAGGTTGCACATGTCCGTCAGAATTTCCAAACCGATCTTTTTCCAAAATAGCCTTGTCCAACGTCTTCGAACAACGTAAAACGTTATTCACATAAATGTTAACAGAAGTGATTAATACCACGCTGATACAAAACCCAAGAAGAAGAACCGGTTTTTGCATACTTCGACGACTATACAAAATGTAGTTCCGACACTATAACTAGAAGTTTAACTAATTTCCAACAGCACACTTTCCTAATGCAATACAACGATATTGATCAACGAGAACCGTAACAAGATCAACGAGAACATCAACAATTTTTAAATATTGGATTTATTTTTAGTGGAGACAGGTATTAAATCAGATTAATGTCAACCCGGTTTCTCCAGTATCCGTTGAAAACGGAAATTAAATTCATACAAATCTGCTGCTCTCTGATAGCAGTTTTAACGGTATATTGCCCGCAAATAGTATATCGTGCTTTTAATTGATACTGAAATGAAATGGTCCAGCGACGCTCAAAAAGGTGGGACAAAAATGACTATTCAAGATATATAAGTGTAACAGACAAACTGAACTTGACTCGAGCAGCGCTATGTAACACCGGATACAGCTCCTTTCACATTAACGAATACAGCTCCCTTGATATAGCGGAGCTGTATTCGAAGCAAAGCATATGCAAATTCGAATAAAGCTCCCTCTGTTTGCTTTATTAGAATATATTAAGAACAATGATCCCTATGTTAAAATATCCACAGATAGAAATTAGGAACCTAAATTGCCTCAAAACATCTAACACATGTTCAATATACTGCATGTTACAGTGTACATCTATTCTGTCCGTCTATTTGTCCCACCATCTGTCTGTTGTCCTACCCTGTCTGTTGTCTTATCCGTCCGTCTGTCAGGCCGTACACACTGATGTGTATGAGCTTCATTCCATCAACATCTTTTTTGCCTTATGTGAAAGTTTATTGAAAGAAAACAATTATTCAATATCAGCAAAAAAGTATTTAAACTTCAAATTTTCATTCAACTGTCCATCCAACACGTGCAAAAACAGACATCCTATAGGGCTAAGTTCTGCATCCTGAACAGCGATATGGATCCTTGTTATTCTATAATAAATGTTTTGCCGCGTATTTGTAAAAAACGAATGATACATCTTTGTTGCATCGGTTCACTGGGGCGCTCTATTCGAAAAAAAGGTACAAGAACCCCGAATACAGCTCCCATTTGATAAGGGGAGCTGTATTCGTTGATGCGCATAATGATGAGTATAACATACTACAAATATAACGAAAATAACTCTGATTTCCGTAGACAACAGTGAAAAGAGTAACCCTGTCTAAAAAACAAATATCGAGTAAGGGTTTAGTAGTATAAAATAGAGTGTCCCCCCCCCCTGATATTTTTGCACATACTGATATTTTTCCACATACCGATATTTTTGCACATACACCCTTTACGATGTAGGGGAAGTAAATGCTACAGAAACTGGTTTCTATCACCGAAAGAGTGATGTCCCTGAATGGAGACACGCATATTGTTTTAAAAAGTGTTTCCACCAATCGCGATAAAAGAAGAAACATGTTTGCGCATGAACGATGTAGGGGAAGTAACTGCTACAGAAACTGGGGGTTTATTATCACAAGAGTGATGCCAATCGCGATAAAAGAAGAAACATGAATGTCAATAACCTCTGAAAAACTAATTTTTTAATATATATTTAAAACGATACATTTGAAGAGAGTATAGTTTATGCACGCTGAGAGACAGCAGCAGACTTTTCAGGTTATTACGACCGGTTCGGAGACCATATCATCGCTTTTGCGTCCGCCATTCAATTAGCACTTAATGTCCGGTGTGTAAATCTTACATGCATGAGTCGGTTTTCTATAGGATGTGTAGCAGAGCAAAGGTCACATAATATATCTCTACAGGGGTATAGTAGGAATTCACTATTATATATATATCAACACTATAAGCCACACGAAGTGACAAGATGAGTCATTCAGGAGGTATGATGAGGTATTGAGGAGGTAATGAGGAGGCATGAGGAGGTAATGAGGAGGTAATGAGGAGGTATGAGGAGGTTATGAGGAGGGTCACTTCTTGTGGCTTATAGTGTTGATATATATGATAGTGATTTGGTACAGACGGCGAGGTCAGTTGCTAATAAAGCGAGACCGTTATCTCACTATGGAGAGTAACGACAAGAACATCATATTTCATTGTAGGAAATGTGGTTACGTTTTTTTGCTTTGGAGAAACCTATTACACCACTTCAGAGTATGGCATACATGCGATACACGCGAGTATTATTCAAATATCTGTGTATGCTGCGACTGCGTGTTTGAAAACCGTAAGGCATTTCTCAAGCATGTGAAAATGAAAGCCTCGGAGGTAGTGAGGAGAAACAGACCAATGCAAACGGATTCTAACCTTTTACGGATATCTAAGGGAGGTAAAAGTCGTTTGGTTCGGTCTCCTGAATGTTTGCGGCTATATGTGTCAAAATGTTTTATTCGATTTCTATCTTTATGGCACTGGTTTCAGCAAATGAGACATGTATGTTGATATTTCGGATAATCATTTCAAATTTGGGGTATGCCGTCGAAATCATACAAGAAATACTGGACTTTAATGAGCACCCAAATGACCAATAAATGGAACCTACCCATTGTAAAATTCCAAATGAAACATTTATAAAAAGATAGGACGGTTTATTCAAGCGTATAATGCAATGAAAATAAAACAAACTTTTGCGTATATTTCTCAACATATATGTAGATTAATAAAATATTTAAAAAAAAGTTGATAACTAATATATTTCGAAAGGACATCAACTGCATACTTATAAAAACCACAAACAGGTATTAAATAACAAGCGAGATTGTCATGGTGACACGATTAAATTACATTTTTTGAAAGAATACCAAGCACACACTGCGACCCGTAAACCGCAAGCCTTTTCTGTGAATAGCGTTAATTTTAGTGGAGTGAGCGCTGTAGGAAAACATCATTTTAATCTTGCGTATATTTTAAATGAATAGTTTTAGATAAAAGCTTATTACTTGATTTAAACTGTTGCTTGTTGCTAAAACGTTTTTATATACCCTTAGTTAAATGGTAAATACCACCTATTGGAAAAATGACCGAGAAAGAGAAGTCACAAAGCAACATCTGTGTTTATTAGCTACATTTATTTTTTTCTTCTAAATTATCTACATTTCTTTAATATAAAAGCGTGAGTTTTAATAAAACAGACACAAGTTTTGCTCTTTCCAGATGGAACAAATGAATGAAGTCAGTCAATTTGTTGATAGAAATGTCACAGATCATAAAGGTTTTTTTATACAAAAGACACGCAGCTCACTTTAGCTTCGACAATATCGTTTTACTATTAGCCGAACAAGTTTGACAGTCCTGTTATACATGTATCACTCTCACTCAGTATCTTCCATTTGTTCCGTATCTTCTTCCTCTTCCAACTGTGGAGTGACGTAATTGTCCAGCACTTTATCAAACAGAAATCTCCGCTTAAGAATGGCGTATTTTAAGGCTTCCTCCCCTTCGTAGTGTTCTGTTGCAACTAGTTGATTGACTGTCTTCTTTATCGCTTTATAGATGGGATCCTTCTTCATAGCATCGAACCACACCAGTTTTCTACCGAAAATGTTCATCATGGCTTTCCTGTAAGTGCTTTTCATGTCCTCAAAGACATTTTCTCTGGCTTCACTTTCACTGATCTCGGTATCTTCTTCCATAAGCTCCTTCACTTCGGTTTCATACTGCGACTGGCACTTATCAAACGCTTCCTCTACAATTTATTCCCAAGGGTCAATTTCCAAACTCTTCTCAGATGTTACAGACATATCGTCGTCGCTGTTATCAGAATTGTTTTCATTAACAGGTCCAAAAATGTCCTCTTGTACAGAAATGTCTGACATCACGTCTTCCTCTGAATCTTCGTCCGGATGTGCAGACCTTTTATGCCGCAACATATTATCCCGTCTTCTAAAGACTTTGAAACATATATCACATTCAAACATCGCGCTTGAAGGCTAAACTGCAAATGAGGAGGAGTCATGTAAGTGTTCAGTTTAATACCTGTCTAATAGTAGTGATGTTTTCATCTTCTTTTGAGGTCTGCTTCGGCTTTCTGCTCGCAGATGGTGCCCTCTGCCTAAGTTTCTTGGTACTCTTGTTACTAATACCATCTAACTTCCCTATGGAACCGTTACGCTTCCGTGTTTTACTAACTTCTTTCATTCGTTGCAATTCCAGATCGATTAATGTCATTTTAGGTTTGGACTGACGATCAAGCATACTCTTAGCTATAGATGTCGTCTGCTCCGCTGGGAGGACCATCCGTATATACATTTCAGAATGAGGCACATGGCTTTTACGAGATGCGCTCCTATTAAACTTCCTCTTTACTCTCTTTTCTTTTGTATCGAATATATACATTTTTCTCAAGTGTGCGTCTTCACTTCTTGACATCCAAGCAATCACTGAAGTAAAAGATGTCATTCTGTTTATTTATCGTTTAAGACTCAAGCTTTAAGACGTTTAAAAACCACCGTTGCGATAATATCGATATTCACACGTAAATAGGTATATATCCTACTTACTACCAGCTTATCTATCAGTTCGACCTTATTGTTCACTTATCTTACCCTCCTCTCTCCTCCTCCTACCTCCCTTTTCCCTCCTCCTTCCTCCTCTCCCCCTCACCTTTCCTCCTCTTACCTCATTTTCTATCTTTTGTCTTATTTTTCCCTTCTTTCCATCGCCACTATTTTCATTTTGAGAAAGGTGATATACATATCGACTGATGAAAACGGGACCAGTCCTAAAGTTGACAATGTTTGCTACAGTATCTCGCGACTTTGCACTTCCCGCAGAGAGTAAAGAGGAAGTTTAATAGGAGCGCATCTCGTAAAAGCCATGTGCCTCATTCTGAAATGTATATACGGATGGTCCTCCCAGCGGAGCAGACGACAGCTATAGCTAAGAGTATGCTTGATCGTCAGTCCAAACCTAAAATGACATTAATCGATCTGGAATTGCAACGAATGAAAGAAGTTAGTAAAACACGGAAGCGTAACGGTTCCATAGGGAAGTTAGATGGTATTAGTAACAAGAGTACCAAGAAACTTAGTCAGAGGGCACCATCTGCGAGCAGAAAGCCGAAGCAGACCTCAAAAGAAGATGAAAACATCACTACTATTGGACAGGTATTAAACTGAACACTTACATGACTCCTCCTCATTTGCAGTTTAGCCTTCAAGCGCGATGTTTGAATGTGATATATGTTTCAAAGTCTTTAGAAGACGGGATAATATGTTGCGGCATAAAAGGTCTGCACATCCGGACGAAGATTCAGAGGAAGACGTGATGTCAGACATTTCTGTACAAGAGGACATTTTTGGACCTGTTAATGAAAACAATTCTGATAACAGCGACGACGATATGTCTGTAACATCTGAGAAGAGTTTGGGACTTGACCCTTGGGAATACATTGTAGAGGAAGCGTTTGATAAGTGCCAGTCGCAGTATGAAACCGAAGTGAAGGAGCTTATGGAAGAAGATACCGAGATCAGTGAAAGTGAAGCCAGAGAAAATGTCTTTGAGGACATGAAAAGCACTTACAGGAAAGCCATGATGAACATTTTCGGTAGAAAACTGGTGTGGTTCGATGCTATGAAGAAGGATCCCATCTATAAAGCGATAAAGAAGACAGTCAATCAACTAATTGCAACAGAACACTACGAAGGGGAGGAAGCCTTAAAGTACGCCATTCTTAAGCGGAGATTTCTGTTTGATAAAGTGCTGGACAATTACGTCACTCCACAGTTGGAAGAGGAAGAAGATACGGAACAAATGGAAGATACTGAGTGAGAGTGATACATGTATAACAGGACTGTCAAACTTGTTCGGCTAATAGTAAAACGATATTGTCGAAGCTAAAGTGAGCTGCGTGTCTTTTGTATAAAAAAACCTTTATGATCTGTGACATTTCTATCAACAAATTGACTGACTTCATTCATTTGTTCCATCTGGAAAGAGCAAAACTTGTGTCTGTTTTATTAAAACTCACGCTTTTATATTAAAGAAATGTAGATAATTTAGAAGAAAAAAATAAATGTAGCTAATAAACACAGATGTTGCTTTGTGACTTCTCTTTCTCGGTCATTTTTCCAATAGGTGGTATTTACCATTTAACTAAGGGTATATAAAAACGTTTTAGCAACAAGCAACAGTTTAAATCAAGTAATAAGCTTTTATCTAAAACTATTCATTTAAAATATACGCAAGATTAAAATGATGTTTTCCTACAGCGCTCACTCCACTAAAATTAACGCTATTCACAGAAAAGGCTTGCGGTTTACGGGTCGCAGTGTGTGCTTGGTATTCTTTCAAAAAATGTAATTTAATCGTGTCACCATGACAATCTCGCTTGTTATTTAATACCTGTTTGTGGTTTTTATAAGTATGCAGTTGATGTCCTTTCGAAATATATTAGTTATCAACTTTTTTTTAAATATTTTATTAATCTACATATATGTTGAGAAATATACGCAAAAGTTTGTTTTATTTTCATTGCATTATACGCTTGAATAAACCGTCCTATCTTTTTATAAATGTTTCATTTGGAATTTTACAATGGGTAGGTTCCATTTATTGGTCATTTGGGTGCTCATTAAAGTCCAGTATTACTTGTATGATTTCGACGGCATACCCCAAATTTGAAATGATTATCCGAAATATCAACATACATGTCTCATTTGCAGAAACCAGTGCCATAAAGATAGAAATCGAATAAAACATTTTGACACATATAGCCGCAAACATTCAGGAGACCGAACCAAACGACTTTTACCTCCCTTAGATATCCGTAAAAGGTTAGAATCCGTTTGCATTGGTCTGTTTCTCCTCACTACCTCCGAGGCTTTCATTTTCACATGCTTGAGAAATGCCTTACGGTTTTCAAACACGCAGTCGCAGCATACACAGATATTTGAATAATACTCGCGTGTATCGCATGTATGCCATACTCTGAAGTGGTGTAATAGGTTTCTCCAAAGCAAAAAAACGTAACCACATTTCCTACAATGAAATATGATGTTCTTGTCGTTACTCTCCATAGTGAGATAACGGTCTCGCTTTATTAGCAACTGACCTCGCCGTCTGTACCAAATCACTATCATATATATCAACACTATAAGCCACAAGAAGTGACCCTCCTCATAACCTCCTCATACCTCCTCATTACCTCCTCATTACCTCCTCATGCCTCCTCATTACCTCCTCAATACCTCATCATACCTCCTGAATGACTCATCTTGTCACTTCGTGTGGCTTATAGTGTTGATATATATATAATAGTGAATTCCTACTATACCCCTGTAGAGATATATTATGTGACCTTTGCTCTGCTACACATCCTATAGAAAACCGACTCATGCATGTAAGATTTACACACCGGACATTAAGTGCTAATTGAATGGCGGACGCAAAAGCGATGATATGGTCTCCGAACCGGTCGTAATAACCTGAAAAGTCTGCTGCTGTCTCTCAGCGTGCATAAACTATACTCTCTTCAAATGTATCGTTTTAAATATATATTAAAAAATTAGTTTTTCAGAGGTTATTGACATTCATGTTTCTTCTTTTATCGCGATTGGCATCACTCTTGTGATAATAAACCCCCAGTTTCTGTAGCAGTTACTTCCCCTACATCGTTCATGCGCAAACATGTTTCTTCTTTTATCGCGATTGGTGGAAACACTTTTTAAAACAATATGCGTGTCTCCATTCAGGGACATCACTCTTTCGGTGATAGAAACCAGTTTCTGTAGCATTTACTTCCCCTACATCGTAAAGGGTGTATGTGCAAAAATATCGGTATGTGGAAAAATATCAGTATGTGCAAAAATATCAGGGGGGGGGGACACTCTATTTTATACTACTAAACCCTTACTCGATATTTGTTTTTTAGACAGGGTTACTCTTTTCACTGTTGTCTACGGAAATCAGAGTTATTTTCGTTATATTTGTAGTATGTTATACTCATAATGATCTAAATCATAAGGAAGCCGACTTCTTAAAACTATCCGATATAATAAAACTAATTGATTGGTCCCCTCTTTACAGTATTTGGTCAATAGGTGTTGTTCTTTTGAATTTTGAACACTTCTTGAAAGTAGTATTTTGTACTAGCGCTTTTTTATCAGCTTGATATATTGGATAAACAAGACTTACTATATAGCATACTTAGTCTAGTGAATGCGGTACTCTGTAGGTATGACTTCACTAAATCGGTGGGACTTGGAACCAGCCAATTTGTGTAGGGAACTTGCGGACCTATTAGATATCTGTGGTCTCTGATTGGTTTAAAATGATTAGTAGCACTAAAGTTTTCTAGAATTAAAATCGAAAGTACAATGGTTGAACATAACAAAAAAATAGTTTATTAATTTTCTGATTAATTTTACGGTGTTCTGTGGCTATCTGAAAATATTGAATTTTGTGACAGAATGTAAACAAAAATCCTACAGACGAGGGGGTGATGTCCTACTGGTGCAATTTTCGGCTATAAAGTATCACTATATGTATATAAAAAAGGGCATTTTTGGGTGTGACTAAGGTGGTTCTACAGATTTATTGGGGTGTAACTACTCAACGAATGTTTTGGTATGCGGACCGTGCTTAAATGTTATACAGTAAGTCTATGGAAAAAGATTTAGTGTAGTCATACCTGTATGACATTTCATTTGAAGTACTTTTGATGTGAGTTATACTTAGAGCGAGGGAGATGGACTTTACAATCATTAACAAACAATGTGAGTTCAGACTGTCTCTTTTTTCGGCTGTAGGAAGTAGATTTTTCGCGCATGTGTGCTTGCAGATTTCATGGCACTTACGAATCTCATACAACACCGATATTGTTTTCACTTTGACTTCCTTTATCTGGTTATCTGCGTCATGTACTACATTATCTATCGCGATTGGTACCAGTGGGGTGAAGGTCATTTAACAGCTGATACATATATATTTTATACCCATTTTGGGTCGTGGGCGTACGCGAGAATAGCCCAACTTTGGGTGGTGAGCGGACGCGAGAATAGCCCAACTTTGGGTCGTGAGCGGATACGACAGCTGCCCAGAATTGGTGTTATGTCGAATACTTTGACAAAAAGAATAGCCTAACTTTGGGTCGTGAGCGCATACGACAGCGGCCCAGAATTGGTGTTATGTCGAATACTATCACATACTTTTGTGCACGACACAGTACCAGAGTAAGGCGATTGTTGAATGCATGTTTTATAGTGTCCGACGTAATATTTTATTTTAGGGGCACAGACGTATACACCAAACACTCATATTTGGGTTACTGTAGTACATTTTAAAATACCGTTATGAGATAAACCAACAACTTGAAGGTAGTATTTTTGGTTACGTTATTTCAAGAATGAATAGCAGATGGGAAAGTAAAGGCATTGCGACATTGAGAAATGTATACTAATGATCAACTGATCTACTATAATAGTAATTACGTCTGTAGATTAAGCAGACGTACATTTGTAACTAGTAATTGATACATTATTTATTTGTATTTGAATACATACATATTTACATACATGTTTTTTGTTTGATAATATTTTTCTCATTGATCCGAAAAGCAGTAATTACATAGAAAAGATACAAGTTACACAATATAGTTACACTTATCATTTACAAGCCCGCTTAATTTTACTACATGTTTTATTTTTAAAAAAACCTGAAACATTCTGGATGAATATATAATGAAGAAAAATAAGACATAAAAGTTTTCCAGTTTTATGACGAAGAAGAAGTTATTTTTTAACTTATAAATGGTACCGGTTAATTTTATTATTATGTTAAAGAGTCATACAAATGTGTAATGCAAAGATATTAGGGCATGATGGCATTTCGGAGATATCGTATTCTGTTCATTGCTTCAGACAGGATAAAACTTAGATGACAAATCATACATTACAAATCACCAATCAGATACAGTACCTACTTTAATCAAATTTGGATATTTGACAATTTTTGTCCAAAGAAAAAGGTGTATGGTGCATGAAATTAGCAGGCTTCATGTACGTTAGCTGCGTCTGAAGTCTTCGAAGACCACTATTTGCCTGCGAATTCAAACCTCGGAGATTGGGGTCAGTTCTATATGAGTCTAGGCAATAACCTAAGCTGCATCCTTTGTGTCCTTGACGGAAATGCAAGCGGTCAACATAAATAGCTAAAACTAACCAGACGGTGTAAACATTTGCAGACGATATTTTACTACAATGAAATGTATGCATGCAACTCACTTGTAAAATTTTATAATCAACAATGTTAAACACTGTGGCAAGGCACAAAATGAAAATTTAGTGTAATTTGCAATTATCAACACTATTTAGATAATATAGACGTTTGGCCCTGGGGGACTGTCAAAACAATACACATTCAAGGTAGCACTGTTGAAACAAATAAACACTAATGGCATCAATTTCGCTGAAAAACTTGTGGCATTTGTTACCAGGTTTAATATTTGAAAAATTAGCATCAGAAAATAACGAATGTTGTGAGAAAAAGAGGTATTTAAAAATCACAATAGAAAAACCGAAGTTATACAAGGATTGCGTGGTATACTAGTTACAAATAAAAAGTTTATCTTTATAAATAAGTTTCATGAACAAAAAGGTGATATAGCTAAATACAAACCACACAGAGGTAGTGAATGTGAGTCTCTATACACTACATGAATTATCTCCCCTTGATAATAGCCACGTGCTAGTAATTTTAACATTCCTCTCTATCTAGGGGTATGATCTCTAAGCTCCTCCCGGGAAATTCAAATTTTGACAGTTTAGTTAAAAAAATTAATTGTAAGTATATTTCTTTGCCATTGAATGAAAAAAATGCACCAATAGAATAAGGATATAATTATGACAAAATACACCTGTGCATATTTAGAACATTTTAAATTTTGAGTCCTTAAGGAGTTCTCTGATGTTACCCATGCACATTTTTTAATAATATAGAAACCTGTCCCAGTGCCATATCCCAGTTTGGGGTTTTAATATGCACCTTAAATACAGTTTATTTCATTTCGTTAAATATACGCTGTCACAGTTGCAAAAGATAGTGTGCACTTAGGTGTTTGTTAATTTTATGTATCATTTTAAACAGAAATATTTAAATGTAGAGCAATTAATGCTCAATTTCATTTGCATTGATAGCATATTCAATTGATAGCAAATGGTGTATAAAGGTACTGAAGTGTTCGAAATTTGAGACCGATATGTTTTATCAAAATAGAGATATTTAAAATAAAAACGTGCACACTTTCTTTTGCAACTGAGTACACTTGAATTTAAACAGCTGTACTTTTCCGATAGTTTCGGTAATACAAGAGGGTCATGATGGTCTTATATCGCTCAGCTGACTACCATTTGTTACTATACAACGTCAACAACAGCGTCGTAGAAAACAAAAGTAAAAGTACAGTACACTTGTACACTGGATCTCTAAAAGCTAAGCAGAAAGCAGGTAAGTAGGTCAGGTGATCTGGGGTTGCCAAGGGGTATGACTTGAACAATATTGGTACAGGACCACAAGGCAATGCCAAATACCCAAAGCTGTGAGCCTTGAGGTCTGAGGCAAAAAGATTACAAAATATTTTCATATACATCTAAATGTAAAATCAAGTTAGCCCCAGGGTGGAGTCTATTTTGACCTGGGGATCATGATTTGAGCAGTCTTGATAGAGGTCTACTATATACGCAAATATCTAAACACTAGGCATTGTGGTTTTCGAGAAAAAGGTTTTTTTTAAGATTTTCTTATATCAGCGTGTGTAAAAACCGGTGATCCCGGGGTGGGTTCAATGTTTACCTGTTGGTCCTGATTTGAACATTCGTGGTAGAGCTCGAACACACAATGCTACATGCTAAATATTTAAGCTCTGGGCCTTGTGGTTTTAGACATGAATATTTTTTAACGTATTTCCAAAAGCCTATGTGAAATAAAGTGACCCGCGAGTGGGGTCAATTTTTACGGGGGTTATGATTTTAACATTTGAACAGCTTTATGCAAGGAACAACCCTGGTAAGTTTGGCTTAGATGGTGGACGGTGGACGACGGACGCCAGACAGTGAGTGATCCTAATAGCTCAACCTAGGACTTTGTGCCAGATGAGCTAAAACCTCCATTGTTTCAGTATAAACGGAACAAGTGTACGTGTACATCATAAATACTTTCATTTTATTAATATCCTGTTTCGTTTTCGAAATACTAGACTTAGTGCACTCCACGGATAGACATCACTTCTTTAAAAATGGATAATGCGAGTATAAGACCTGACGACATCCGCTTTTCGCAGGACAGCATTAACAATAGGTTTAGTCCTGCTTTCGGCAATCAACTTATTGGTGTGGTACTAGATCAAATTTGTGACGGAGAGATGACCGTACAAACGTTCTTGAAGAATATGAAAATTGGAACAAGACCGAACTACCCAGGCCAGTGGTACACAGTGAACAACCGAAGCTTGTGGGTTCTAAAAGAACTGCGACTTAATGGGGTTATCGGAAATGATGCGATTAGTTTTGAAGTTAAAGAAATTGAACCGTGGCGGTTCACCACTAAAGATCAAGGGGCAACCATTATCGTTAGAAACAAGCCAGTGGGTGGAGTAAAGGCTAAACAAGCGCCGTTCTGGAGATATGCGACAGCCGAAGAATTGGCTATCATTTCGGAATACGACTCGGACGATTGCTATGAAGATTAAGCATACGTTATTCGTGAGGGTAGACACTTCTTTTAAAATAAAGAATGGACTCTCCGCGAGAACGCATATTTAGTGGACAGTGTTTCTTCTTTCGTTGCTCGAATATTCGTTGAATGGATATACATGTGGAACAAAGTCTGAATTAATTCGTATAATATAACGTGAAAGTACAAAACAACAATTAGCCTACATGTAGCGGATGCGATTGAAATGCTCTCACGTACATTCACTTCACTTTGCTGTGCAGTTTAAAGTTTATTACTTTCATGAAGTTCTGCATGTATTTACACAACTTTAAATAAGGAGTCACACTGTGACCGTAGTACTTTAAATTTATAATACAACAACCAATAGATTTAGTAACAGTTTAAAAAAACTAATTTAAAAATACAGTAAACTCCGTATATAACGAACTCTTTGGTACCATTTAAATTTGTTCCTTATATCCGGAGTTCGTTACATTCATATTTTATTTAGAAGGAATTAAATCGGGCCAAGAAAGTATGTTCCTTATATCCGAAATTCCACTGTAACCGGATTCGTTATATACGGAGTTTACTGTAGTTACGACACATAAATAGAATTTCTTAATAAATAAGCCGTGGTTAGTCGTTACGCTCCGTCACTTACGACTAATTAATAATATCGCATTTTCTGTCAAGTAACTATTAATCAGATGCGAAACCTTTGTATGTTGTTTGAATGCCACGCTTTATTCTTTGTACAACTTGCCTACTGTATGAAACACTTTCTAAATATAGATTTGAAAGCTTTGGTGTTATTTTCATGATTAATATGATGAAATAGTATCAACATTATATTACCATACGTATGATATAATATCATTGTATATGATATTATATGATATACATGTGATGTACCAGACGACACAGCACGACGGGACGTGAGAGGAAGAGACGACACAAGACATAGGATATAAATCGATACGCTATCCGCTACGTTATGTTACGATACTATAATAATACAGATTCATAACTCCAGTTAAATGATAAACCCAACTTCAGTTTTACAACCAATGGTAGCCGCCTATTTCATGAAGTCTGATAAGGTTTTTTGCAAAAAGGTTTTAGATTAAGTTTACATTTTATGAACAATTTTGTTATCTTAAGGTTGCCCTCTATCAGAGCACACATAGGATCATATGATTTTTAGTGAATTGAATTTAAGCTGGAAGAAATCCCTACCTTAAAGTTAACAAAAATATATATCGTCAATGCAAATTGGTATCCTCGACAATTAATACCAGATGACAGATGGTTGATCTGAAATGTGTCTTGAAAAAATTCTAGCATGACTCGTTCTGTCAATTAAGCATAGTAGGAGATTCATTTGTTGTAAATTTTGTATTCCAACACGACTCGAATGTTAGGATATCTGGAATAAACAACGTTTTGACACGCGCGTTGTTCAGACGACATAAATGACGTTAAATTGTGCCTTTTGGCGTACTAGTAAAAGTCCACGTAATATAGTCCGTTGACTTTCTATCAATTTTTTTCGGAAGGATTTCTATAACTTGTTCAATTACTATTGGCATGGAAACACGTCTTTTAAAGAGGCACACACTAAATGTGGTGACCCATTAGATAACCCCAAAAGCATAATTAATAGAATAGTTCCAAGTATTGTTGCTTAAAGCAAGGTCTTTCGCGAGGAGATATACTTTCACGTTTCTCTATTGCTTTGACCACGACAGCTCCCCTGATTATCACCGTTTGCCCCGATATTACCCTCTGCTCCTCGAAAATAGTGTTTTCTCACTTGAATTCTCCAAACGTAAAACTGGCATTCTCGTCGTCTGCTTCCGATACAACAGCGCATATATATTTCTCAGACACTTTCTATAATTATGTAAATTATGGGTATCACTATCTTTTTTTATTTGTTCAATAATGATTATTCTACATTTGCGTATCAAAAGGTAGCTGTTTCAACGTTCATCTTTGTCTAAGCTGATCTTACGATTCATGTATGCATGGCGCCAAACTGCGCTCATTGACGTCAGGCGAGTTTACCATTAGGCCTATTCTTGATGTTCGAACTTTACATTATTGCAATTTTGTGAAAAATTTGAGCGAAGACCATCCTTTTAATTTTTTATGTTATTTGTTAGGATCTACGCTTAATCCCAATGTGAGTCTTCAAAGTATAGTTGGTTGAATCTCGTTAAAATCCGTTGACCAAAAACCTAAAAGTGAGTAGGGAGTCACAATTCTTGGTGAAGAAATGGGCGGATTTTCAGTACTAAACGTTTCGCGTTGGAAATAATGATGGCAATAGCATCAACAATCTTATATATGTGCATAGGCCTATTCCGGTGATAATTTAAAGACAGCTCTAGCATAATTACGGTGTTCTTTAAAATTACACAATAGAGGCAATTTGGAACCAATTATGCCTGTAAAACGTTGATTTTACATCATTGACATTCGACATCTGACGTTGGAGAAAAGTCGCATAGATTTACTACCTTTGATAGGAAAAGGAAAAAGAAATAGTTAACTTGAAAATATCATTCATATTCAGCTCAGTCACGTTCACGACTCAGGGGGAACTAACCGCTGCGGTGAGTTTGTCACGGTACTTAGACAATCGGAAGTCCTCGGCAGATTCCGTTACCCTACATCAAACAGATGCGAAGCATTCTGCCGAGGTGTTCCGATTGGGTACTTAGACGTAATTTACCGGAAAGTTATTCCCCTTGGTTTCATTTCCACCATTTGTACATATGGAGAAATTTAAATTATAACTTTAGGTTTGCTGCATTTTCCTACTTCAAAATAATTATATTGTACTATTCGGTGAGTCTGGTATTAAAAAGTGAATACAAGTTATCTTGTGAAATTTGTAGCTGTTTAAAACAAGTCGGAAATCACTGAAAAACACGTTTTTGAAGCTTTTCAGCTGTTCTGTACCAAAGGGGTCTGTAACATAATAGGTTGTCCAAGGGGTCCCTGTCCAGGGGGGGTCTTCAGACACGGATTGTCCAGGGGATCATTTTGTAAGATGGCTTGTCCAGGGGGTCATTTCAGAGAAAAATGCCTTATATAGGTTGTCCAAGGGGTCCCCGTCCAGGGGGGTCTTCAGATGCGGTTTGTCCAGGGGGTCATTTTGTAAGACAGCTTGTCCAGGGGGGTCATTTCAAAGAAAGTGCCTTCCATAGGTTGTCCAAGGGGTCCCTGTCCAGGGGGGGTCTTCAGACATGGACTGTCCAGGGGGGTCATTTCAGAGAAAAATGCCTTCCATAGGTTGTCCAAGGGGTCCCTGTCCAGGGGGGGTCTTCAGACACGGTTTGTCCAGGGGGCCATTTCAGTGAAAAGTGCCTTCCATAGGGTGTCCAGGGGGTCATTTTGTAAGACGGCTTGTCCAGGGGGTCATTTCAGAAAAAAATGCCTTCCATAGGTTGTCCAGGGGGGTCATTTGTATACTTTAGTAGCATTAATGGTTTGTCCAAGGGGGGTCTTCAAAGGGTTTGTCCAAGGGGGGGTATTTTAGGTTGAAGTGCCTTCCATAGGGGGGGTGCGGATATTTTCTGGAATAGCCCATTGTCTCCCGTTTGTTATCGCAGGAACCGTCTATATCGATTGCGTTGCAAGTAACAATATATGAAAGGATTTGATAGTAAGCCCTATGGTAGTTACAGTTCTTTCCCCTGTACTTATTATATACATGTAACATTAACAAACGGGTAGACAAATTATGTTACAGACCCCTTTGTTCTGTACAACACATGATGCGTTACAACCCCTTACCCGTATATACCATATTATTACCCTTCCCTGAAATTTCCAGCCATTTGATTGGTCAATGACACATAAATATATATTGATATTAACAGGCAAGCCGGTAATGTACACCTCACATATCCTGTCTTTGTACCCCAGCCAATCTCCCCCCCCCCCCCCCCCCCCCCTTTTATCTATTTCTTTTATTTTATTTATCATTCAAAAACAAAACCATCAAGTTTTCTTACATGGAAGAAGTAAACGTGCGAGCTTGTAAACGGACAGTGTCAATGTATTAATACGTGCTACGATTCTAATATGGCGGTTCATTTGCATAATTTATTCATAAACGCAGGAGCATAGAACTTTGTTAGTGCCAGGCTAAACGTGAGAGTGTTCTCGTACAGTATGTCAATGTATTGGTATGTGCTGATTTGTGACGTTATTAAGTGACGTCACGAAGTGACACTGAGGTATCATAGGGGTATTTGACGGTCTTCTTACGTTCAGTCGTTAAATGAATAAAAATGATGGAATTCTTCAAAATTTAAGAAAGGGAAGGGTAATAAAATTATTTGTTTTTTGACGTAATACATGGGGATGTATTACCCGCCTCAACATAATATAACCCTCGCCTAACAGCTTTGGTAATATTAATCTGGGAGGGTAAAATATCCACATAATTATACCACGTCAAAAAACCAAATAACATACATGTAACATATATTATAATTTATATGATATATGACATGGTATATAAGGGTATGGGGTGTAACGCGTCATGTACCTGTGTTACAAATCTTCATGGAAATTTCTGAAACATCCAGGAAATGCATATGTATAAGTAGAGTGAAAATATGAAAAGCTCCACATTACTGGAAACAATTCAGCAATTTCTGGCAACAGTTTCTTGGCACTAGTCACAAACTTTTGGTCAAGGTACAAATGTAGCCAGATATGTATTATCATAATTATTATTACTTAATCATAGGCTGATTTCTCTTGCTTCTAAACTACATTTACTACATTGTCATACAATATTTATTTTATTCAAAATAGGCAGTGCATGACACTATATGTGGTTACAAACTGGAATGTCACATGATTCAAACGATCGAATCGACGATTTAAGAAAGCTTAACAAAGTATATAAAAAATATATTTGATAGATTTATACTTATTTTTGCACAAACATCCTAGCACATGACTTGAAATTAATCTGATATCAGTTAAACTCTCATGTATTTCAAGAATGAGTTCGCATAAATCAGTATAAAATATAGTGTCCGGCTACCTAGCCACTGCAAACAGAAAAAGCCCCAGCACAACAAACCATACAATAGCTCCTGTAGCCATGGAAGAGCTTATGTTGTACTTGTTATTTCTGTCATGCAGACTCAAAATAAACCTTATTGTACTGTATTGTAAAAATGGGTCATATACAGTACAATTAATAGAATCTTTGTTACACCAGTTGCCTGCTGTCTGAAAAAAGCTAAACCATTCACCCTGTTAATTTTTAGTTTACTGACACCTGACATAGGGTGAGAAAGTTGGCAGTTTCTTATGAAGCATAGGAATCCATTACAGGTCCTTTTCTAAAAGACTTTAATGTTGGATCTACAGCTGGCTTCAGATTACTCACTGATATCACTGAAATGGGAACAAATACACTTACAATTTAAAACAAAAACAATTTCTAAGTAAAATACTCATTTGTAGCAAAATTACGTAAGGAATTTTAGTTAAATTGTACGATTTTTTTTAAATATGCCAGAAGGACTAGCACATGATTTTGTGATCTATAGAAAGAAATTCAATTTCACAGAGTTTGACATATTCAGAATTGACACTGTTTACTTACTGAAACTGTTGTACTCAGACAATTTGAAAGACGATCTTTTTTGTTAGATAATCTTTCCATCACCTCTTATATTCTGAGATACTGTTAAAATGGAAGGTACTTTTTTTGTAAACTCCAAGATGTTGATAAACTGGTTACATTAAAAAAGATACTGGTTCAACAGTCTAGTCATGTGATAATAATATGTACAGAAGATTTCTTTTTCATAGGTTTTGCATGTATATAAGAACTTTTTACTTTAATTGTTACTGATGTAACATTTGATATGAGTATAGTAAAAGTTTTATACTGAAAGCACACATTGCTGGAATCACCAGTGTCAAAGTATGGTACAGTCAAACCTGTGTTAAAGACCACCCTGTGAATAAAGACCAGCAGGGAGATCACCATGCACTATTAATATAGTCGACATCACCTGTGAATAAAGGCCACCTGCAAACAAAGACCACATTTGTAGCTTCCCAACAGTTGTTTTTGTCACAGGTTTAACTGTATACTGCATACATGTCCATTGCAAGTATGTTTTAGTGATTTGTTAGACCGTCTTTCATTTTACTTCAGATATCGTGATCATGTCCGGTAAATTCACAGAAGAACAGCTTAGACGGATGGAGGAGAACAAAAGAAAGGCCCTCGCAAAAAGGGCTGCAAAATTACAAGTTTCTACTGGTCAAAGTTCTGTGGTGCCTTTTCAAGTTACCAGTTCTAGTAAAGCACAGTATGGGTCAAATTTACACTCAAGTTCATCTAGCACACACACAGTGCTTACCACAGATAAAAGACGGGGAGAGTCACTTTCATTGAATTCGAAAACCTCTGAAAATAGCATAAGTAAAACACATAATGGTTTTAGCAGTGACTTAAGCCATGCTGCTAATGGTTTCAACAAAAATCAACTTTCCAGTGCGTCAGCATCTGCATTTTCAGCAGGCCATGACAAATTGAAAAAGACGACAGTGGTTGATTCGAAAACCTCTGCTACCAGCACTGGGTATAGTGCTATGCCAAGAAACAGTTTAAATAGTAATAGTACAAATGAAGTGGCTGGCTCTACATTGTCAACAAAGCCATTGCTGTCTGATCAGTGTCCAAAACCAAGCTCAGTTGGAAATTCAGGGGGTAACTCCAATGCTGTTGAGAATAAAGGACAACCAGATTCATCAGGATTTAACTGTTCAAAAACAAACATTGATTATAACAAAATAGAACAGAACAGACTGAAAGCTTTAGCTAAAAGAGCAGAAAAATTTAATAGTTCTCCTACCAAAGGCTCAAGTCTTTCCTTCCACAGTGGTCTGTGTAGCGGTTCCACATCTGTACAGTTTGCTGGCAGCTCTGATAAACAACACGGAGAAGTCCAATACAGTAGAGTTTCAACTAATGAAAACAAATCACATTTTCCGACACATGCTCATTCAAATACTGCTAATAAAGCTATAAATTCATCTTCAAGCAATATAAAGTGCAATTCAAATAATTCTATGCAACAAAATCATCGAGAAGTTGGTACAGGCTGTGAGACTAGTAACGCTTTTCAGAATATGTTTTCAAAATTTACGGGCACTCCAGTCAAAGGTGGATGTTTTCTGGTCTCAAACGAGAGGTTTGAAGTTGAGGTTGGGTATAGTGCTCCTCTTATAGAACTGTTTAAAGTCATGAAGACAAAGTTGTATGGTGAGTAGAAACCAACATATGATAGTTAGAGGTAACTTGTTAAGTTTTTTTACAAAAGTATAATGTAAAACTTTTTTCTTTGCCAGAGTTATATTGTGTCTTTTATTATCTGCTGTAAATCACTTCTGTTAAGCTTATTATTTGGGGCTTGATCTCTTATTCAAGCTATTTTAGATGATTTTCATATTTTTATTAATGTATGAAAATGTAGTGTTATCTAACTTCAGTAATTTACAATAGTATTATTTTAGACAACTGGTGACATAGGAAAATCTTTATGCCATTTAAATAATAAGTTACATTTAGGCAATTCTTGAAAAGTTTATTTGAACATGTATGAAATCACTAATTTTATTGTGTTATTTTTGTCCAAACAGTGAACAGATTTAACATCAATTTCTTCTCTAAGCATGACCAACTCCAGGCTTGGGGAGTAACATTTATTTTTAAATATTTATTATTGCTTGAACTGCATGCTTATACATTAAATATGTGAAAAAGAAAGGAAACCCTACAAGGCTTTTGAAATACAGACAGTTTGAATCAATTATGGCAATATAATCCTTAGTCTAAATCACAAGTCATTACTGTAACAATAAAGGGGATTGAAGCATTCTTCTTTGATGCTAGGGGGAATAATGGCCTTTCTTAGTAATAAGTCATTCAAGCACTGATATGTTGATTTGTAACCTGTCAATATTTTTGGATACTCTCATTTTTTGGTCAACTCAACCTTAAGGGTCTGAATATTTTCAGCAAAGGGATGTAATTTTATTAAAAATATACTTACAGAAGTTATTTTCAAATTAACTGATACATAATATACCCCTTACTGTTTTTCATCTTATATTTTCAGATGCTGTTTCAAAAAGATGGTCTTTCAAATTGTCTGAGTATAACAGTTTCAGTAAGTAAACAAAGTCAATTCTGAGTATTTCAAACTCTGTTAAATTGAATTTCTTCCTATCACAAAATCATTTGCTAGTCCTGCTGGGTACATGTTTCTAAAATAAATTTGGACAATTTAACTAAAATTCCTGATGTAGTTTTGCTAAAAATTTCAGTTTCATGGGTTATTTACTTAGAAATTGTTTTGTTCTAAATTATCTGTAAGTGTATTTGTTCCCATTTCAGTGACATCAGTGAGTAATCTGAAGCCAGCTGTAGATATTGAGCCTCTACCAAAAGCTGTACTAACCGTATTCAGTGCTCAGATAAAGGGAGACAATCTACCAAAACAAATACCAATGGCAGATCTGTCAAGAGTTGAACAAAGCTTAGTGAATTCTCTGATGTCCTTTCAGAGGGAAGGAGTTAAGTAAGTGTTCTATATATAACCACTGTACAGTCAAACCTGTGAATAAAGACCACAAACCAGAAGAAACATAGTGGTCATTGTTCAATTGTTGACTCAGGTGGTCTTTATTCACAGGTGTTTCAAACATAGTTGAATACTGCATGGTTTTCTATCTGCTTGTCTTAACTGTCAGGGTGATCCTTATTCAGATGTGGTCTTTAAACACAGGGTTGACTGTTACTAAGATCATTCTAGCCAGTCTTCCAGGGAGTGGTTGTGATTTTATTTGCCTGTTTTGACATAAATGGCTAAAAATAAGCAATTTACATTTGGCGTATGATGTATAATCTAGTGTCTCAAGTCAGTGCATCATCTTGGATATTCAATACTGGTTCACTTTATTACAAACTTGGTCTCAAGTTGTGTGCCATTGCCAATGAAAATTCATCTACCCCATTTATACATGTGACCTTGTTTCTCAGATAGTGTAAGACACAACATAGCGGTCACATTTCATCCAAACTTCATTGAAATTGAAAATCATTTCAAAACATAATTATACAATGTATAATTATACAGGCATAAATTTAATTGTAGTGTCTAGAAAAAAAAGCATTATCCCAGTTAATATAAGCTTTATTGAAAATGTGTACTTAGTCTACTCTATAGCAGTGTTCACAATGATTTTTCAGTGTTCTGGAACAGTTTTCTTGTATTTACAGTTTTGGAATTTCTAAGAATGGCCGAGTGTTGTTAGCAGATGACATGGGACTTGGCAAAACAATACAAGCTATATGCTTGGCCTGTTTCTACAGAAGAGAATGGCCTTTACTTGTAGTTGTTCCGTCGTCTGTCAGATTTGACTGGGCACAAGTAGGTACAAACACATATTCAGTGTAATTATATACATGTACCAGGTTTCACCTTTCAAGTAAGCCCACTCAGAAACAACAGGTGCCCCATCTTTTTGTTGAAAAATCGGGTGGGTTTTTTTGTGGGATGGGGGAGGGGAGGGGAGGGGAGGCAGCGAGGAGTATTAGCTCATTTAGCTGTTCTCAAGGATATTTCGTAACTAATATACCCAAATGACACTTTCCTTAGGCTAAAACTGGATTTTGATAAATTATTTAACTTCAATTTACAGCTGAGATTTTTTGTTTCAGCTTTTGCAACGTAAAAATAAAATAAAGTATTCAAACATGCACAGCTTTTAAGGTAATTAAAAAAAAAACAATGTTTTTGATGTTGAAATATATCCTCCTTGTAGTTTGCATTCATACTGGCATGTTTATTAGGCAAAACATGGGGGAGGGGGTTAAGTTGTGTCTTAAGACATTGGCTAGGTCTGAGCATTTAAACTTAAAGCTGCAGGTAGCTGTTGACCAGAAACCTGAAAATGTCCCAATAGGTACATGTAGTAGATAATATAGGGCAGAAATATCGAATTTTTCTGATTCTTGACCTGGAACCACCATGGCACAGTGCTAGTGTTCACCTAAGAATTATAGGGTCTCAGATTCAGTCCCAATGAGTGTCAATCCATAGGCAAGACACAATAATCCCACATTGCCTTTCTGGATCCGAGGTTGATTCCTGCTTGAGTGAGTCTCGAGAGAGATTATTATCAGTTGTAAGAACTAGATACTCCATCACTGGTATATATTCAAAAATGTAAATTAATTTAGATCTGTTTTATATGATTTCAACGTTTGTTTCAGAATTTCCTGAGATGGGTTCCCTCCCTTGATTCCCAGTGTGTAAATGTCGTAGTCACGGGTAAAGAAAATTGTACATCTGGACTCATCAATATTCTCAGCTATGATATCATGGCAAGGAAAGGAGACGTGTTGAAGAATAAAAGATTTCAAGTTGTTATCATGGTAAGATCTGATATTCTTATGTGCATATATTTAGGGTAGGCACCAACCAGTACCGTAAGTATTCAATGTAAAGGGTATCAAGTACCAGTACCGGTCGGGTGAAAACTCAAAAGAAACTTGATCATAAAATACTCATGTACCAGAGTAAGTTATTAGCATTGTAAACTGTCCATCATGTACCATTTTTAACTGATATCTTCTTAAACCACAAGGCTATTGTTGATGAATTTTGAAAAAGATGCTCCTTGCATATTTATCATGTCTGTTCCAATAATTCCATTCCATGCACGAACTCTGGTTCCATGGCATGAGGATTTATTCTCAAGGAGTCAAGCCGAGCTTAGTTTTAGAGGTGCATGTTGGATAACTGAAGGTTGTTCAAATTTTGACAAAGATCATGTGATATTAAAATTGATCTTTTATTACATCTGTTAAACAGTGTGACTAAAAATAGCATAATCTAAATGCTAATTTAAGTCAAATTGAGTTTGCACCTTTTTAAACAGCATCCTACTTTAGTTTTCTCCCTTTGCTCCAAATTATATAGTAAAAAAGCAATTTTGCAAAGCATTGCTTACTGGACTCAAATTGGCTCCTGGGACAAATTGACCCCCCCCAAAGTACTTGTTAGCGGAGGCTTATACTGTATGACTTAAAATCATTGTATTGTTATAGTACATTTGATTGTAAAACAAGTGTACTTCAAACCCTTAGTCGACTCACCTTGGTCAAAATGGCGTGTAGTCATCCCTCAATTTTTTCAAGTGAAAAAGCATATATAGTAATTTCTATTTTTACTTTGCAACCTAACTAAGCAAATGTTGATTTTTTAACAATTAAAATGTGGAATCCATTAAGCCATTATAACATTTGCCATTTTTGGACCACAGTGTTTATCACCAGGGGGTTAGTGTCTACCATAGAATACAAATTCATGGATTTCAGGATGAATGTCATTTACTTAAAAACTACAAGACGGCTAGATGTAGAGCAGCGCTACCTATATTACAGGTTTGCAAAAGTTTGTAACTATATATTTTATTGAAATGACCTGTGGTGACTCTTGTAGCTGAATTAAACATTGTTATCTCACCTTTCAATATTTTTCTGACAGTCTTTCTTTCTTCATTGTACACGTTTTACACAGTCATCACACTTCTTTAAAATTTTCACTTAACACTTAATTTATGATTGAGTTAGGCAGTAATTTGATCAAGTTTCAAAATGTTTGATGCCTTTTTTAATTCACCCTATTAAATATTTTATTAAATTAAATATTGTACACTCTTGGTTTTTATTGTGTTTATATATAAAAGTCAATGTAATAACCCGTTTGCTCTGTTGTGTCACATGTAACTTCAAATGCTTGTAATGATGTGTCACGCATGCTTGGAGTATTTTGTTTCGGAGACGTCGGTCATCAGGGCGCTCATTTAGCAAGTGATAATGCTTTATTGACCAAAAACTTTTCCATGTCAGTCTTGAGCTATGTCCAGTTATCTGATACTTCTGGTGTGTTTATTTTGCAGAATGCAAGACGTGTATTTTTGCTAAGTGGTACGCCCGCCATGTCACGTCCATCAGAACTTTTCACGCAGATTGATGCAGTTTCTCCATTTCTGATCAAGTTTCATGATTTTGGTGTGAGGTACTGCGCAGGAACGAAGGTATAACATGTTTACAAGGATATCATAGCCTTAACATTGTCTCTAGAATCCCACCTCTGTGGTTTATTATTTAAGGTCCCCGACTTGAAACATCCAATCTTGCATATTTTGAGCTTACTTACTTGCCGACCTTTCCAAATATTTTACACCAATAATTTAAATGACAGCAGGGTCAAGTGGTTATGGCTGCTTTTATTTATTTAATAATGATTGTCAAACAAGTTCTTACAACTTTTATTAATCGGTGTTGAATCTCACTCCAGATGGAATCAACCTCATAGAGAGAGAGGCAATGTGGAATAGTCTTTTCTTGCCCAAGGACACTACTAGTACTTGGGAACAGCAACTGGTTTGATTTTCCTTCACTGCTGCAAAGTTTTTTGCCCTTATATAAATGTATCATACAATAGCAGATTTGAAGAGGCAGTTTTGTGTTGCAGATGCAGTGGGGATGGGATTATTCCGGTTCCTCAAACATGAAAGAGTTACAGATACTTCTCGAAGAGAAGATTATGATCAGGTAATGAAAATGCATTTTAATTTTATTGACAAGTCTTTTGTTCCCTGACATGATTATTATTTTCACCGAAGATTCTAGGATTTCAGATTCTGTGGGACATCATTTAATATATTTGATTTAAAGTTAGACTACTGTATCATATAATTTGAAGCTCCTATTTGATACAAGCAATTGGTTAGCAACTTTGTACCCTTTCTGTTATCCTTTGTTATAAATGTCACATTTTGTTTAGGTTAGTTTAGTTTTAACTCACTCAGTTTTCATCAATGTAGACTCAAGTTGATACAAGCTATATAAATTACCCTCAATGACTGCTTCTTGAGGTTGTGACCAGTACTACCAAAGGAATAGCTTTTGAGGTCCTGGTTAAACTCAGATGATAGATTTGAACCTGCAACTAGAAGTTCTAGTTCAGAAGTCTCATGCTCTACTCTTACACCATTCATGGCGTCACCCTTTTATTATGGCAAGTTAGCAATTACAAAATATAAAATTAGAAAAATAAATTGGAAAAAAAGTTTATTTTCTGTACCGCATAAGGACATTTTCTACAGGTTCTTACACATGTAATTACCGGTATAATTATTATGTATATAGGGCCAAAGTTTTCGATGTCATAGAATTTCTTCAGACTTGGCATTTTGACTGAGAATCAAGTTTTAAACAAAAATCTGATACAAAAATCATTGGTCACCGGCCTTGACCTTGAATTGTCTGCCCTTGAAAAAAATTTATATCAAAGTGCTTTGTTCAAGGGCAGACAATTCAAAATCAAGGCCGATGACCCATGATTTTTATTTCAGATTTTTGTTTCAAACTTGATTCTCAGTCAAAATGCCAAGTTTGAAGAAATTCTATGACATTGAAAATTTTCTCAGTCAAAATGCCATATTTAAAAACCTATATTAAACTGTGAAGCAAACATCCTTACTATATAACAAGTGCTTAATGTTGATCATTGTTGATCTTTTGAACTTTTAAGGCGTTTAAAGAAAGAAGTCCTAGCAGAACTGCCAGATAAAGTCAGAAAAATGATTCTCCTAGACCCGAACTTAGTTAAAATCAACAAGGACCTCAAAACAGCCTCTACAGATTTAGCTAGTGGAAAGTTAAAGGTAATTTGACTGAATGACTGGTGAAATATCTTATATACAGTCAAACCTGTGAACAAATACCACCGATGGGAAGCTTTAAATGTGGGATTTGTTTACATGTTGTCTTTATTCACAGATGTTTCTACTATAGATGATTAGTGCACTGTAATTTCCTTGATGGTCATTATTTGAAAGGTGGTCTTTATACGGAGGTGGTCTTTAACACAGGTTTGACTGTATAGTGATCACTTGCTCATGCAGTCCATCTGTCTGTTGCAAAAAGTGCAGTGCACTTCTCCTTCATTGTTTGAAGGATTGCATTGATACCTGGCAAAAACTGTCACCAAGAAGTGTAGATTTGTTTGAACCGAGTGCATTATGCTTATTTTGCTCTCATAACAGCATTGTCAGGGTAATTAGAAACTTGCAGTTATTTATTTAATTAGAAAAAAGTCAGAATTATGCTCATAATGGGTTGAAGTGTATGGTTTTGAGCTATTGTTAGCTGTTGTATGTCTGCTCACGGTTTCGTTCAAATGACATCTCCTCTGAAACCACTAGGCCAGTGTGGTTGAAACTTGACAAGTATGTTCGAACCAAAGTTATTCAGAGAATTCCATTCCATGCAGAACTCTGGTTGCTATGGCAACACAATAGAAAATCTTAAAAGATCTTCTTCTGCCAAACTGCAAGGCAAAGAGGTTAGATATTTAGTGTGTGTCACTGTCTAGTGGACCTCTTTTAAGAATGTTCAAATTATGCCCCTGGGGTCAAAATTTCCTCCGTCCAAGGATTTTACATAGAAATATTGAAACTGTAGTAAAACTTAAAAAAGTCCTGTCTGAAAAGATAGTTGGTGTGTGCATGCTTGCTGCCTATGGTTCAAATTATGCCTCTGGGTTCAGAATTCGTACAATGTACTGTACTTTTACTTTGTTTATGCAGTGTGGTTGTTGACCTTGTATTATAGCCAATGTAGCCAGGTGAGCAATATAGGGTCATCTTGGCCCTCTTGTTCATTCCCTTCTTTTTTTTCCCAAAAAAACACCTGTTTTCATATAATTGCAGTTCAATTTATTAACAACTTTACATTAATTATTTATCTTGTTTTATACATGTACTAAGTCTTACAGGCTATGACAATATTTAAATTGTAAAATTTTATCCAGGGACTAGAATTTTTCCAATGACTTAATGATTTATGTCCTGTATAATGATGTAATATTGTCTTGATTCTATTGTCACATTTTCAGAAAACTGAGGAGAAGGGAAAATTACTTGAATTCTTCCATAAATCTGGATCTGCTAAAATGAAGGCAATAAAGTATGTCTCTATATTCAGATGTTGCACAACTTTTTTTCATGAGGCATGAGGATATGATAATAATTGGCTACATTAAACTGGTGTGTCGCACTATTCATTTCTTATTATAATACTAAAAATTGGTTGTTATAGGGATTTTGATAGAATGGGTCAGAAGTGATAAAAAACTTTCCATTCACTTTATTTAGGATTGACCCATATTTTCAATATAATACTGCAGATTGGGTAATATTCGCTATGATATAATTTCTGATATTTTCGCGAATTTCCCCCTTCCCTAATTTAAGGGTTTAGGGTTTAACAGCCTTTCCTGTTTCTTTTAGATGTTATTACATGACTTTGTAGCCTTTCCTATTTCTTAAAGATGTTAAACAGACATCCCTATTTCTTTTAGATGTTATGTTGAAGATTTACTAGAAAGTGACTGGAAGTTTCTGATATTTGCTCACCATGGAGATGTGCTTGATGGTATAGAAGACACTGTCAAAGCAAAGGTTGGTGTCTGGTTCAGAAAACATTTAAAACAAGTTCCATTACTTAACCTGAATTAAAATATACTGAAGGTAAAAAGAAATACAGGTGATTTGAAGGAATGTATAAGATATTATCTAAAATAGTAGAAAGATCTATCTTTCATGAGCAAATTTCCAAAAAATCATCAGTTTAGGACCTCTCTGACTTTCTGTTAGCCGTACCATAACTGATAACTGAAAGAAATAACGATTCAATATAAATATCGGAATGTTTATCAGTGAGGAGTAACAGAATATTGCATTTTTTTGTTACCCAGTGTTTCTTTTTTCTTCATAATATAAAGCTAATAGTCTTATGAATTCTTTGAAATCACAAATCTGTTGAAAAATCTTCACTGTCAATTTCTGCTTGACAATCGTATATAAACAATGGCTTTGACAAGATAAAAATGGGGGGATAAGTAAATAAAAAATCCCCCATAAAAAAACCCTATAAAACCCCCTACAAAAAAAAAAAAAAAAAAAAAAAAAGGTTTACAAAAATGTATTTGAGAGTTAAAAAAACAATAAGATCAAATGGGACTTTTGAAAAGAATGTTCAAGTAATGTAAAAAGGAAATGTTTTTCATCAAATGATTCTACACTTACTTCGTCAAAGCATATTTTGCAGAAAGATTACAATTTTATAGATTGCTTTTTGTTTCGCAGAGAGAATCAAACTACATAAGAATTGATGGTAGGACAAACTCAGAACAGAGAAACTTCCTGTGCAAGAAATTTCAGCTGAATGATGACATTAGAGTGGCCATACTATCTATCACTGCGGCAAATGCTGGTCTGAATATGTCGTCTGCTTGTTTGGTTGTATTTGCGGAGCTGTTTTGGAATCCAGGGGTAAGATCTTGTGTATATGACTCAAACTGATTCATAGTACTTTAGATATTTTTTATATTTTTGAGTCATTATTTAGTTGGCTAAGTGAAGAAGTTTGGGTATATTGCTTTGTACACAGTAGCCAGTCAGTAGTCAAAATCGTTTCCTAGAAATAACTTGAGAGGGTTTTAACTTAGGATCCTCTATCTTGATTGGCAGGTTGGTCATGACCTGTAGATGACCCTATTTCTTTTGAGGTCACAGTGACCTAGAATAGTAAAACTGCCATTTGAGTTGTAAGAGAGCCATTGAGCCAAAGGTTATGACATTATCACTGGAAATAGTGTGTTGAATGTCACCAGCAGGGGCACATAATAATTTTTGTGTTGCATCTCTTTTTTGTGTTTGATTTATTTAGGTTTTTATATTTGAAAAAAACTATGTAAACTGTTGGTCAGATGGTTTAATTTAGAAACAATAATGAGCCTGTGCATACAAATGTGTATTACATTATCAGAGGCCCTGTATGAAATGATGTGTTTTGTACATGTAGATACTTGTGCAAGCCGAGGACAGAGCTCACAGGATTGGTCAACAGGATATGGTAAATGTTCAGTATCTTGTTGCCAGAGGAACGTCTGATGACCATATTTGGTAATAACTTTAATTATTTATCACTACGGGGATACTCCCAATCATCGCGTTATCCATACCTATCTGTTGCAAAAGATTCTTTTTTACATAAATTTACTATTAGAGAATTCCCCTTTTGCTAAATTTAAAATTAGCAAATAAGTCTGTCTGCTCACAAAGTGCGAAATTTTTGTCTAATGAAAATTTACCAATTCACAGTATCAGAAAAGCAGGATTTCTCTGTCTCCATGCAGTAACTATGTCATGAATGGATGGATTTTGAAATATATTGGCACAAATGTTTTAAGCACATGGAAGCAACATGTGGCCCACACGACCGACCACTATCTCACAGGTCAAATTCACCTGAACTTCTTACAGATACATTGCCCATATTTCCTTTTATCTACATTTGTATGATTGAATTCACAGATAACTATGCGGACTATGTCTTACTTTACAGTACAATATTGCTTAAAATGTCATCATTTACAGGCCTATGATACAGAAGAAACTGGATGTACTTGGTAAAGCAGGCCTTTCAAAGGACAACTTCTCCTCAGCAGAGACCACCAGACTAACAGTAAATATTTGTACATGTAGATATTCCCTTGGTCACTCTTTGGAGCAAAGTCCTGGCTATTTCGTTTATCATCTTAAAGTAGTACTATGTAACATTGAACCTGTCTTTTTAGCTATGGTCATGAAACTTCTCAGTTATGTCATTCAAGGTTTTAAGGAGAGTTCTTGTTACTGAATAAATAGAAGATAATTGTTGGTTTTGGTGTATTATCAAGTTATAATTTCACCGAGTGGGCACCAAAAGTGATATTTTCACGAGTGACATAGCCACGAGTGAAAATAACTACTTCTGGTGTTCACGAGTGAAATTATCGTGATATTACATCGATATCAACAATCTTTCTTTTTATTTTATGTCTATAACTCTACTTTTGTTGAGTTTGTTTCAATAAAATGTTTAAAAGCGCGGGAAACGTCATCAGAAAGCATAGCAAACATGAAGTCATTTTAACGACGTCATCGTCGTATGGTTTCCGGCGTTCGTTACGCTCTGTATATAATTTGCGTTAACCGGGTAGAAAATTTTGTTTTTCACTGAGTGGACGGTGAGTTTATTGGGATATAATTCACTGTTATATTTCAATAAACCACCGAAAAACAATATAGTATTTCTTTTGCAAAGCAGGAGATAGTTTACATATTATCTTCGAACTTGATCTAAGGACATCCACTGACTAGACCAATCTAAGGTTTTCGTAGGAATAATAGGTACACATGTACCAAGGTCAAGGTCATTGTTACTAAAAGAAGAGCAACACTAGCTCCTCAATATCTAATACAGGGGTATTCAAGCTGTTTTGAAACTTAGTTTATGCATAAAATATCCTCTGGTATAAAACATGAGGATACATATAGAATATATTTGATCAAGGTCAGGGTCACTGTTACTAAATATGAAAATACATTTGTACAGTCTTAATATGCTCAGTTTGAATGGGCATATTGCTTTGAAACTCTAGTTTGATCTTAGGATTATATCTATTTGTACTAGCTGTTCTAGGATTTAGGAAAATAGTTGTTGGTGTGTATCAAAGTATGCTTTTTTGTGTAATACTTTATGTACATGACTGGTATACTGGCAAATAAAAATTATGTAAATTTGTAAACTTCTAGGACCAGAGACAAGAGGAGATAACTAAGTTTCTGGAAGAATCATTCTGTGATGATGGGTTGTCTCCCCTTACTGACTGTGATGACAATGTGGAAGACCAGGAGATGAATGGTTCACATAAGAAAGGTACAGTAATGTGTTTGTAACTTTAATATTGTTTCAATATTTATGTACTACATGTGTGTAAATATCACTTTGAAGCCTGGCTGGCAGAGAGAGAGAGTACTTGATTATGACAATATACAATTCTTACCTGACATGAGACTCAGAGTAATGATCATTCTGGTCTGTATGTGTCTACCCTGAATTTCTTTATGTGACAATTCATCTTAAGGTAGTTAGCGGGTTTTGCCTAGGAAATTGGTCTTTAGTTTGCATTGACTTTTTAAAAAAAGACCCATTTTCTGGGGGAAACTCCCAAGCTAACTTATTTTTTGCACATTAAAGAAACAGTAGAAAATATGCTGATTCTCTACTAAAGATATATAGAGGGTGAAGTTCTATTGCACTTTTTCCATCATTATCCATTGACTTTAGTATTAGCATAATTATGTCATGACAAAAATTATTTGACAAGGACCCTACCTTTAAAGTCAAATTCAGATTTTGTTGGCATAACTGTGTCTTCCCTATTCAGAACACTTGTTGCTGCTCCATTAAGTCTCAGTCAGTGATAATTATAGTAAAAATGTTGTGGTAAGAAGTTTGCTTGGCTCTTTTGTACTTACTTGTCTCTGGATAGAGATTTAAAGCTTACCTTGACTGACCTTGGGTTGTAGATTACATTGTTATTTTCAGCATTAAGACAGGCTAGCATTTTGAAGTTCACGTCACCAACAAAAGATATGCAAAGTTTTCCACACACTAGCTGCACACCACCTAAAGAAAAGAAACCCAAAGGACTTTTTAAGTACTTTTCGCCAAGCAAAACATGCAAGGACAATATTGATCAAAGTCATGGTTGTTCACACGACACAGTAGATTGGGGTCAGAGTTCAAGACAGGGTGACATAACTGTAGATGATGACCTTGAAAAATTCTTAATTGACAGTGATGATGAATGTTCTGAGAATGATGAGCCAGCTGTTAAAAAGAGAAAAACATGATGGTGTATAAAAAACAGATTTTTTTCAATATGGTGCTCTTAAGTTGTAAGCAAACTTAAAGATACAAATTGTTTAACTATGTATTGTGGAGATACATTCACAATGCCAAGTTAACATTAAACTACTGGACAGTTGAAAAGCTTCATATTTCAAGCTGTTCTACTCGAACTCTTTCCAGACGAAGGCTACTACAGACCATAGACACGTTAAATTCTGAAGTTATGTAGGGTTAGAAATAGCATGTCAAGACACATGGACATGGTTATGAATATAATGCAAATAGGCAACGTAGAACGTGATATTGTCATGAAATTGTAGCAACTTGCCTATCTAGGTTGAATTGTCTTTCAAGCTTCAAGAGTGTTTCAAACTTGTACATGTGAATCAATCTGTTGCAAATGTAAAACCTTTTTAAATAAGCTTGCTATTTTCAAGATCAAGGAGTGCTGGTGTAGTGCCCGTGTGTTATGGATAGACTGCCAAAAAAGGGCAGGATGCCCTCAAAAAAAGGGTAGAGTGCACCATGTTAGGGGTAGGGCAATTTTTGCATGTTTGAAAATACCCTTCAAAACTTTGATTATAGAAAGACTCTGTAACACCTTTGATTCTAGAAGGAGTGATAAAAATGTTCTTTTATTATGCTAAGAGATGCTTGTTCAAAGATTGTAAATGGTTTCTATATATTTTGATATGTGTATTGCAACAAAAGGGCAGCAGAGGGCAGGCAAAATTCACAGGGTGCAGCACCCTGCTAAAACGCTCTAGAAAAGTCCCTTCTTGTGTTGACGTCGCAATGGCAGTTTTATTAAACTTTTGTATGCAAGTTCAAGCACATAATCTTGGTAACTGCTGACGGGATTGAGTTGAAACTTCACAAAAGTCTTCAGTGGTATAAAAGCATGGAGTTAGATAGCTGTTGACAGAAAGTATATCAAATTATGGCTCTTGCATGACAAGTTTGGTTGAAGTTTTGCATGCATGTTACTTTCATGTACATATCTCTGTAACCACTCCTTGGATTGATTTAATACTTTTAAGTTAATATAATACCCATGGCTATCAAACACTCAATTAAGATAATTTTTGAAAAAAAATTTAGACTATGGCCCTGGTATGATTTAGAATTTTTGGTTGAAGTTTTGCATGCAAGGGGCAATTATGCACATATCCTTTGCACAGCTGGCATATTTTTGTTCACTCACTACAGACACGCATGTGTTTTTGTAAACACTGTACATCACGTTATGCTATTTTCGGTTTACTGCGGTTGTTGTATACGTCAGCAAACAGACTGAGCTGTAACATTAATTTAAAAGTAGAATTTCCATTGGCCTACCTACAGATGTCACGCGCAGGGGTCACCTTGTTTACAAAACTGCGCATGGACTTGTTTTTTTTTTGCTAACAAGAGGTTGATTTTAAGCGTTCTCATAAGATGTCAATATACCTGGGTTTGAGCATGACATGTCTGCTTTATGTCTATGAACAAATATTTGCACATGCTCAAAACACAATCCCATAGGGGCCTGTACGCGAACATTGGTAAAATGAAAATTTTCAAACCTGGTAAAATTGTGTCAAAGGTCATTTTCAAGGTTGTCTTAAAGTGTCAGCATTTGCCTCGGACATCTGAGTTTTCAACATTCAGGAGCTGTCGCATAGCCTTTAAATTCATACAGACAAAACATGTTCCAAAAGGTAACTGTCGCTTCTATGGAAGGCCAAACCTGTCTTAACCCGTGTATACAGTTATTACGTTATGGACGTTCAAAAGATATCTGAGTAACAACTCATGCCATTGATTTTAAACTGTAACAAGGTCTTCAGACAATTTATTTAGATAACATTTGACCTAAGTTAATTCAAACAATGACCCCGTCCTGTCATAACAATTTGGTATGCATGTGAGGTAATATCATGCACATAGTTTCGCTCCCTCTCTTTGTTTTGTAATTGAGACTTCATTCAAATGTTCAGTATATAAAAGAAACAAGATATGAATTCCGATACTAACAAAAACAAACTGTTTAACAGAAATGGGTTATTTACCACCGAAACTGTAAATAGTCAAGTCTAGTGTCATAAGAGAGCTATTGTTAAAGATGATAATCAGGATATGATGTATGCCACTATGTGTTCATGTTACATACGTATACATGTATATTTGTTTAGTTTATTCTGCATTGTTATCTTGGAGTACACTACAGACGTACATTGTATATCTGCTTTGTATGATACATGCATTAAAGTATGTACATTCAATGTATAGGTTTTTGAGAAATGACAAAAAAAAAACCATTCGTTAGATTTATGCATCATTGTCATTACATTTGAGCAAATATATTTTTATTACAAAGTGGTTTTTTGTTCATTCAGTCCTTACTGTGATCACCTGGTGTGTGTCGTCTGTCTGTCCTCTGTCTGTCCACACCTAACCTTGTGTATGCAAAAGAGACTTCATTGTTCACTGGATCTTCATGAAACTTGGTCAGAATGACTACCTTGATGAAATCTAGGTCGAGTTTGAATATGGGTCATCTTGGGTCAAAAACTAGGTCACGTGCTCAAATTATATAAAATTCTTGTGTATGCAATTGAGGTTGTATTTTTCATTGGATCTTCATGAAACTTATTCAGTATGATTGCTTGACAAAACCTAGGTTGAGTTTGAATATGGGTCATATGGGGTCAAAAAACAGGTCACGGGGTCAAATCATAAAAAAGCCTTGTGTTTGCAAAAGAGGTTGCATTTTTCATTGGATCTTCGTGAAGCTTAGTCATTATGATTTCTTTGATGAAATATAATTTATGTCCTCTGGGGTCAAAAACTAGGTCACGGAGTCAAATCGGAAAACCATTGTGAATGCAATAGAGGTTGCATTTTTAATTGGACCTTCATGAAACTTGGTCAGTATGATTGCCTTAATAAAATCTAGGTCAAGGTTGAATATGGGTCATCTCAAATTATGCAACAGTGATGACCCTAAGATTTTTTAGCTCCTGTCAATGATATATCTGGTGGAGGTGATAATAACTGGTTAACTAGTCAAAATTCTGTTTATGCATCATAGGTAATGACTAGTTTTGATAAGTGCGATTAAAATCGCTCAATTCATACCTTGCATCACACACCAGTAACTACAAAAGTAACAAGAGGGCCAAGATAGCCTAATAGTGCTCACTTGAGACCAACTTATGACAATATGTGACCAAGCTTCAACCCTAAACTATATATCATAATCACAAACATTCTGCTTGTCCTTGACAAGACAAACCTTTTGACCAATTTACATGATGATTGGGTTGTAAATGTCACCTGTATGGCATACACAAGAGTTTCTTAGATTTAACCATGTGACCTAGTTTTTCACCCCAGATGACCCATGTGCAAACTCAATCTAGAATTCATTAAGATAGTCATTCTGACCAATTTGATAAGGATCCTTGCATTTTGTAGATATTCCCTATTGTTTTTGGAGTCAGTGAGTCAAAGGTCAAGGTCACAGTGACCTCCGATAGCAATTCCTTGATAAAACTTTACAGGTCACAATTTTCATTCAACTTTCATCATGTAGATGATCCCTATTGTTTTCGGGGTCAAAGGTCAAGGTCACAGTGACCTCCAATAGATTTTTCTTGATAACGCTCTACGGGTCACAGTTTTCTTTCAACTTTCATCAAACTTGCTCAGAAGGTTCCCTGTAATATGTAGATGATCCCTATCGATTTTTGGGTTAGTTGGTCAAAGATCAAGGTCACAGTGACCCGAACTTTGAAAATATTTTATGTTCTGATCTATAAGACCCACAGTTTTTAAACTTCATATGATGATTGGTCTTACTGTGCAAATGATCCTTATCGTTTTTGGGTCAATGGGTCAAAGGTCAAGGTCAAAGTGACCCGAACTTTGAAAATCTTTTCCACTCAATGTCTTGAGATCTACATCACCCACATTCTTCAAATGTCATAAGATGATTGGTCTTACTGAGTAGATGATCCCTAGTGTTTTTTCGGGTCAGTGGGTCACAGTGATCTCTGGTAACATTGCAAAAGATTTTCACAAAACTTGCTCAGAACAATCCAGTCAGACAGACCAGTAGAGCGATGCTGGCCCTTTTTGGTCTCTGGTTTTAAAAGCTAACCTTGTAATATAGTGCTATTCTCTTACGCTTGTGGTTTTGACCTCTATCTCTCTCTTAGAAAATATGTGGTTAGCTTTACAAGTTGGCTGCTTAAAAAGAGCATCCAATGGGTTATGCCGCATGGGTAGCATGCATGAACATGACGAGAAAGCCATGATGGCTGAGAACCAAAACCTGATTTGAATTCAAACCATGTTTGGAGTGTGCAGATTCTTCTCTACATTGTATCTGATCAGTTTTGATGGGAATAGATACCGTGAGAAAAATTGATGCTAAGATATTTCACTCTTATAATTATGACATGGAGATTAAAGCTAAACATACTTAACAGTACAATTAATATTCAGCCAAATGTTCATACAGAAGAAGAACGGACAGTAAGAGTGTTGGTCACAATAGCACGGGTGTTTCATCTGGGGGGCTCTGGGCTGAGTCATTCAGCAAGAAGACAAAAGTTTCCTTCATTTGTACAGATATTGTAATCAATTTATTTTTATTGAACATTTTTAGCATTTTGTTTTAAATATCGTCATGTGCAATATTCCCATAATTACCATGCATGAGAAAGAATACCTATCGTAGCTTGCTCTTAATGTATATGTAAATAATTTATGAAAAAATATTTGAACAGCTGATTCGCATACAATTTATACATGTAAAGGCGCATTTACACAGTAAACCTTGATGTATAAACCTTCGGAGTACGTTTCTGAAGGGTGTAAAATCATGACCGTATACACAGTAAATCATAGTTCATGCAACATATTTTATTATTTTTTAAAAAAGTATTTCGCACAGCGGAAACTTCAAAATCTTCACTTATTTTGTAAAAGCTAATGTAACTAGTAGGCATATTATTATAGAAAGACAATGTGTGCGATCCTAGACAGCCAAGAAAAATATTTTTTGTATGTCATGTACTATTTGTTATTTACAAAATAATTTTAAATATCTAACTAGTTCATAGTCAATATGAAAACAAGCAACGTTTTTCTGCATTGTTTTATTCCATTTCAAACTATTTTGTCTGTTTTTCTGCCATAAATATAATCTCTCTCACACTGCACTGGAATTTAGTATACAATTTTACATGGAGCGCTGTCACCTGGATAATAACCATAAAATCTCTTTACATTACAGAGTTATTCCCTTTAAAGTGGGAATCAAGCTTCAGCAAAGGTTTACACAGAACATAGGACTTTCTTGAGTATTTATTGAGTTATTGTTTTTTTTTATTTTTTTTTTTTCGGGAATAAATAAAAAAAAAAAAAATTTAAGTGCAATTCAAACATTTAAAATGGTCACACAATGAATAATGCAGGAGGAACCAACCTTCGACCATTAAGCTACCTTTTTCCTTTTCTCCACAAGAAAACTATTGTTTCTCAAGAAGTGCAATAATTTCCTTAGCATACACTTAGGAAAACTGCTGTTTACCTTCATAATCCTACACAGTAAACTTTGCTGAATAACGATTACAAATTATATAATATTATTTTATTTTTATTTTTTAAGTTTTTTTTTTTTAAAAACTTCCCCAATTTAAAAAAAAATTTTTTGGGGAATTTTATTTTTTTTAAAAATTTTCTTTTTTTTTTTTTTTTTTAAAATTTTTTTTTTTTTTTTTCCCCAAAAAAAAAATCCCCCCCCCCCCAAAAAAAAAAAAATAAAATATTTCCCCCCCCAAAAAAAAAAAAAAATTTTTTTAAAAAAAAAAAAAAAAAAAAAATAAAAAAAAAAAATCCCCCCCCAAAAAAAAAAAAAAATTTTAAAAAAAAAAAAAATTTTTTTTATTAAAAAAAAAAAAAAATTTATTAAAAAAAATAAATCAAGGTTTACTGTATAGATGGGCCTTAAGTTATCAAATATTATATTTTAACAAACATATATTGACTTGTATATGCACACTAGGTAACTGGCGATGTTCGGCGCATGATGCAATGTTCGGCACAGGATTGATAGATTGATCTAAAAACTTTAGTGGGGTAAGTATTCTCCTCATTTTGGTCTATAAAAACAAATATTCGGTAAAATCACCTCATGTGCCTTATCATATAAGAAATGAGGTTTCCAAAGTCGATCTAAGATCCTGAAAAGGTGTTATACTGCGAGGTTAAATGATAAACTTGACGTTAATTTTGACAATTTTAAGTTTATGGACGCATTTCTTTAAATATATTGCAAAACAAAGACAATTTCGATTTAGCTTATAAAATCCAAATCTCCCTAATGATAATAAAAACTAAAGGCAGCAAAACATGTATTCAGAAAAATGTATCACTGCAGAGGGGGGGGGGGGGGGAAGCACTGGCTGGTTATTTGTATCTTCCTAAGGACACTACCAATTGGTAGAGATGAGACCCTTGGCTTCGATCCTGGTCGAACGCACTACCACTGCCAATGCGGATACATTTATTGTCGATATTAAAACTAAATCTCCCTAAAGATGATAAAAACTAGGGGCACTCTTGTATTCGAAAGTATTCACTAGGAAATGGCAAAATATTCTTAAACTACAGTCTACCTGGCATTTAAGATTTGATTTTAATATGAATCCTGTAGGCACAGTCAATTAAAAACATTGCTTGAGGTTGGCGTTTCCCCATCTAAGGTGTCCATCAAGTGGGAAAAAGGTCAACTAGGAGGCATAAGATCCTTATTTTTTGCACGTCATAAATATACTTGATGGCGTAATCATTGGAATAGGTTATCTGGAAACGACCCTAATTTTATAAACATGACTACTCAGGAAACGGGCACTGGTCATCACAGCAGGTTAGCTGGGATGTTATTGCTTTCAGACAATAGATAAAATTAGCAGAGCTGATAAGCTAGGGCATCAATCTGATGCTGCTCTGGTCACTAAGACAGAATTTTATTAGTAACAGTTATTGTTATTTTTTACTTTTTCGGAAATGAATTGCGAATGTATATTTGCAGTGCGTTCAGTGGTATAAGAACCGGAAAGGGCGAATGTCTATATCAACCTGTCAGTCGGAGATATCTGAAAATTCTGAAACAGTTGGCATAACGAAACATATAGCGCACAAAGTCTTTGAAAAATGTGAGTGTGCAAACGATCTGGCAACGAAGCATCGGATGATTCTTCAATACCTGATACACATTTTAACTAACTACTATCATGTGAACCTTTTCCTGCCTTTTATGCCTGAGCACATGAATGCATTCTTAAGGTACCTCATACCCGTTCATAAAGTCATAAAATTAAATGCACCTTATGTACAGTTCATTTCGTAAAGTACTTGAATTTAATTAAACAGCTGTATTTTCCTAAAGTTTCTTTAAAAGTCGACTGTTTCCGTATGAATGCAACATGTTCGGAGAATCAATTAAGTGTACGTGTGCAATTTAATTAACATCCTGTTCCGTTTTCGATAAACTAGTTCACTCCGCAAACATCACTTCTCTAAAAATGGATAATATAGCCAATGTAAGACCTGACGACATCCGCTTTTCGCAGGACAGCATTAACAATAGGTTTAGTCCTGCTTTCGGCAATCAACTCATTGGTGTGGTACTAGATCAAATTTGTGACGGAGAGATGACCGTACAAACGTTCCTGAAGAATATGAAAATTGGAACAAGACCAAACTACCCAGGCCAGTGGTACACAGTGAACAACCGAAGCTTGTGGGTTCTAAAAGAACTGCGACTTATTGGGGTTATCGGAAGTGCTGCGATTAAAATTGAAGTTAAAGAAATCGAACCGTGGCAGTTTACCACTAAAGATCAAGGAGCAACCATTATCGTTAGAAAAAAACCAGTGGGTGGAGAAAGTGCTAAATCAGCGCCGTTCTGGAGATATGCGACAGCCGACGAGTTGGCTACCATTTCAGAATACGATTCGGATGATTCCTATGAAGAAGAAGAAAATGTTACGTTATTCGAGAACGAAGACACTTTTTGAAATAAATAAAATGGACTCTCCTCGAGAAGAGAACGCATATTTAGTGGACAATGTATCTTCTTTCGTTGCTTGATTATCCTTTTAATGGATATACATGCGGAACAAACTCTGGATGGATTCTTAAACTATAGCATGACAGTCACTTGACTTTGCTGTACAGTTCAAACTTCATTCATTTTCATTAAGTTCTTTATGTACTACTTTAAAAAACGATTGTGACCGTAGTACTTTAAATTTAGAATACATCAACCTATTTGTTGAGTTTAAACACTGACTTAAAAAAGAGAGAGAACAACATAGAATTTTCATAATAAAGAAACAAGGCTACGTCACTTACGACTCATTAGTATTGAAGAATCGTATTTCTGTTTAAAAAAAGACTGCTACATCGATGCCTAACTTTTGTATGTTTGTATCAGTAATTATATTATCCGTGCTATTATAAATGTGCAAGTTTCATACTCTTTAACTGATTTTCTAATAGAGACTTATTAAAGCTTCTTTTTCTGTAATTGGTCTGTTGAAATAGTAAGGCAGGTAAGTCATATCTAAGTCTTTCAGCACCTAGATTTATATTTAAAACACGGGACACGAACTATGACCGTTTGCTAGACCTTATCTCTGTACCATTCAGTATGACACAAAGCAATATCTTCTGATTGTTCAAAACCTCGTTGTCTGGATGGTCTGAGAGATTTCCTTCCTGTATGCCCGACATTTGTGTGTTTCGGTGTCAATAGGTTAAATGTTTCTAGCCGTGTGACCTTTAATTTTAGAAATCTGTTGAACATATTACTGAGGAAACAACTAGTCTTATCCTATTATGGTATAGTTTTTTTACATTGCTTGATAAGCCGGAAAGCAGTGGTCGCTCTCAGAGTCGCTGATTTTCGCCACTCATTGGATTATTTGCAATTCGTTGATCAGATTCAGAAATGTAACTGTTTTAAGTTAGCATACCACATTTCAAACACTGCAGACAATTTAACTGTGCTATGTGCGAATAACAACTGTAAACATGGGCTTAGGTAAAGTTGTGCAAGACAGACCAGATCAATCTTTTGTTTGAATGTCGCATACAATAAGAAAATATAAACAATAAAAACAGTACATGTAACTTCAAACGATTGCAGCAAGGTCTATAGCTTACGGGCTGTATTACACTATTTTTTCTGTTTTAGAAATTACTCCGCTGTTAGATGATTACGGAAGATAATCATATGCATATCTCGGAAAAGTACGGATATTTACGCAAATTTACTGAAACGTACGGAATTCGATATAAGAGTTTGTAGTTTGATTTTCAAATTTCTGATGTTATTTCATTGACAACTTTCTTATTTACGAACGATTACATATATATTTACCTAAACATAAATTTCTTAAAAAAAAGAAAGATACAATTTACCTACATTCCCGAGAAGGTACTCACGTGATCAAAATCATCCGCCATTTATCAAGGACGCTGCATGTCAAGGCCCAGTGAACGGTTTCACCGATAACAACTACAAGGTAACCAAGAATCATTTTTGGTTTTCCCCGTTATACACATTGTACAGTACTGTATTTATATTTTATTGTTGGTATTGCTTTGTTCATTAAAGTTTCAAGGTCTTGTCCTTGGTACACAATAATTTTCGATCCACATCATCAGATATCGCTTAAAGTTGAACAAAGCGCAGATTGAATTATTTTGAATGTTCTCTCAAACAATTGATATTGTTGACCACGTACGTTTTATAATGAAACAAACTTCCCTGCCACCCATATATTTGTGAATCATTTATTCTGTGTCATATACTCAATGTCGCCTTATGCACATTTCGACCCGCGCTTTAGGTAAGGTTCAGCGTAAATCACGAAGGTCAAAAGTTGTTTTTAGGGGAGTTAATCTAGAGCCCCCAAGCCGTCAGCGCTCACAGCGCTTTGATTAACTATTGAAGACGCTTTGTGCCTTGCAATCCAGTATTCACGAGTATTTTGTAAGACAAAAATAGAACAAATTAGTCAAGTTTCAGAGATAGACATTCTGTGGTCTTTCTTTGTGTTTCACTCTAGCGATTTGTTTTAAACTACAAGTAGAGGGGTATCTGCTATCTGTCTATCATAGCTATTGTAATACAATCTTAACAGGTGCATAATGTTTATGCAAAGTTTTTAAACTGCGTAACAATACGTCAGTTTTCATGATATATGTACTCAACAGGTCGTATGACATGTACCCCCTTGCTCTACAATTTTTAAACCCCAGAAAAAAGTAACTATTGGTTATTCAAATTACGACCCTTGGATGACAATTTTAGTTGCAGTTTTGCATGCAAATTACTTTCGTGTACATATCTCAGTAACCACTCTTGGGATTGATAAAATACTTTAATAAAACTGCCCAGGGCTATCAAACAATCAATTAAGATAATTTTTGACAAAATTATTTAGATTATGACTCTAGTATGATGTAAAATTGTGGTTAAAGTTTTGCATGCAATGAGCAATTATGCAAATAACTCGGTAACAACACATGCTATTGTTTTTAAACTGTAACAAGGTCTTCAGGGGAACCAATCAGTCAAGTCAGATAACCCTTGACTGAATTACATGTAAATGTAAATTATGACCCAAAGCGTGCAAGGTACTACATGATTTATTTAGAGGCCCTGCTTTGTCATGATAATTTAGTATGCATGTGAGCCACTATCATGCACATAATTTAGGTCCTTCTCTTTTTTATTGAAACTTGACACACATCTTAGGGATGCAAACGAACAGTTACAAGACATAAATTCTTACCAGAACTGTTTAACAGAAATGAGGTAATTTACCATCTTCTGTCAGGGAGCTCCTGTTGGTGATGGTAATTGGGATATGATGTATTCCACTATAAGGATATGATGTTTGCCACAATGTGAACATTATATTAGTTGTTTAGGTGATTCTGCATTGTTAATTTGCTGTGTACTACAGACATTAATCTGCTATATATGGTACATATATTAAAGTATATATGTGTTCGTAATGTATAGGACGGGCTTTGATAAATGAAAAAGAAAACATTTCTTCGATTAATACATCACTGTCATTACATTTGAGCAAATATATTTTTATTACAAACAGTTGTTGTTTTTATACAGTCCTTTTTACTTTTGTAGGACTTTACAGGTATGAATCAAATGCTTTATAGGTGACACTGTCCCCCGAACTTTGAAAATCATTTCTGCTCAATAATTTGAGATCTAATTATCAACCATAGTCTTGAAACTTCATAGGTTGATTTGGTTTACTAAGTTAATGGTCCATAATCTCTACTGTTTTTGGTCAAGTTCACAGTGACGTATGTTATCTTTTTTGATAACATTCCAAAGATTTTTGCAAAACTTTCTAAGAACAGTCCACAGTCAGTCCAGTAGAGCGGTACGGACAAGTGCAAGTACAATGCAGAGTAAAGTGTTTTGCTTAGGCACACACCACGGTAAGTGGCGAGACCGGGGATTAAACATAGGACCCATGATCCGCAGACCAACATCCTAGCCACTACACCAAGGCGCTCTGTCTCTGTGATACAATACAAAAGTGTCTTTGGAAGGGCCTGCTGTGGTCCGGTGCTTTCATTAGAGGTTGTCGTTACTTTCTGTTGAGGTTGTTGTCCTCTCAGAAAGTTTTCAAGAAGAACGTCTGAAGCCTGCTTCAGGTCTGCTGCATGTCAGGTATCTATTATACTTGACAATAGATAAATATTGAAATTTGAATGAACTGAATTGAGAAAATTTGACTTTTTGGTTTTACGCCAAAATCCACACAAAAAATGACGGTTCCATGTCGTAAATATTATATACCGTCCTGTAAATCGACCATTCTGCGATTCATCTATACAATTTAAGTGTAGTAGAAATAACACTGGTCTACTTTCGTTTTCAGTAATTCAAGTTCAAGGCAGCGGTTACTTCCCTTCGCAATAAAGTATATTCTTAACTATATAAAGGGTAAAGGTCACTGTGTAGAGATTAATTTCTATTATCATATCGATTGTCGCGCAATCAGTTGTCAAAAATTCAAAGTGACCTGTAGAGTTTTATCAATGAAAAGTTTACGGACGGACGAACCATCATCGCATAATTCTGCTGGCGGAGCTAAAATTGGATTATGACCTAATTTACCATACATGTCTTTAACCAAAATTATGACAACTGGTCAAGGCCACACTGATCCGAACTTTGAAAATCATTTCCGTTCAATATTTTGAGATTTAATTATCAACAACAGTCTTCAACCTGATGATTGGTTTTACCGAGTAGATGATCCACAGTGTGTTTTGGGTCAGTTGGTCAAGGTTACAATGACTTCTGTTGCTACAGCATTCCAAAAGAATTTAACCAAACTTACAATCCAGTAGAGCGATATTGTCCCTTTTAGGCTTCTTACTATTTCAACAGACTCGCAAAACGATAATTCTTAATTACTGTTTAAGTGTTTTTGATACCAGAACTTCAAATAGCTTCTGCGAAAAATATGTACAAGTGTAAGTAAAGTAAGAACTTGAAATTAATGTTAAAGTACGTAAAGAATAATCAGTAACTAACGGGAATAAAGAAGAAAGACGAAGCAACTTAATGAAAATACAAATGACGTGAAATTTTAGGTTTAAGGTTCATGTTATAAGTGTTTGAAATGGTCCCCAACATGCATTTTGTCCTTTAAAGTTGTATACCTTATTAGCAAATCAGCCATATAGTTCATGGACCAAAATGTTCAAAAGAAGCTGTAGTGAATGTTTGGTTAAGAAATGTTGAGAACAACTTTTTATATAAAGGAGTGTGATGTTTTGTACATATCAGGACCTAAGTGGAAAGTAAGTGATGTACTGGAAGAAAGGAAAACATTTATATTAAACCAAATGTTCACTGTAGAAAACTTGAACTACATGTATCTCTACTGAACAATTTGATGTGAAAGATACTATCTGTTTTATAAAGTATAAAAGTTTTAAGACAAAGTTCATGTAGGGGACCAATACTTAACATGAATCTTAATTGTCAATTTGTTAAAATCCAACTATGCTAAATGTTGGTTAAAAATAATCTGATTAAAACGAAACAAAAAATTCAAGACAACTTAATTTAAGATACAATTAAGTAAAAATGTTAAAACCTATTAACTTGGTATAATAAAAATGCAAAGATATAGGACACACAAAAAATCTTAACAAAATGAAATTGAAACTCAGAATAAGAAACAACAAAACAAAGAACTAGCAAACAGTAAATATCAATAAGAATGAGAGTTGACATTTAAATGATAAATTAGAATGTTGGTCCTTTTTACTCTCCACAAAATATGTCGTAAGACTATATGACATGCACCAAAACATTTGCATTTAAGCAGACAATACCCATTCCCATCCATCATCGTCCGTAAGAAAAAGATCTAACTTTAATATTTTGTCATTAAAATATTCGCTATATATAATCTTATTGTTATACTATTTATGTAGATGGCAATTGAATCATACAAAATTACAATACATTAAGTGCATGGTATTTAAGATTTGTTAGTTGCGTGTGTCTTTTGTATACTTGATACTAGATTAACAGATAAAGCAGGTTTGAATATGGATGATTTGAGTATTTATATACTTAGTTAACTATGTTTTAACCCGTAAGGGGACTAAATAGTATTGAAAGGAAATAGATGTAGTTCTTATTAGTATGAGAATTTGATAAGAAGACTGAACTGAAACTGAGCTGGGTTTTTAAGGCTACTCTTAAGCCTGAAGGGGCGTTTATGACCGACCCCAGCATTTCTGCCTAAAAAGGTTTTCCCCGTGAACGGGTAAACTAGTGATGGTCCTTTTTGTTATATCATTTTTTTGTTTGCATGATAATGTTAAATCTTTTTAACTTACTACCCAACCCCCAGAAGCAACCAAACCAAGACATCCGCCACTGGTGCCCATCCAATATTCATATCAACATTGAAGGCCCGTACAACCTTTATCACCCAACATTTCGTCGGGTAGTAGGCTCGATAATCTCTTCATCGGCCACCCTGGCTTGACCACCGTAACTTAACACACCTAATTGCTTAGCTATACCTTAATTGATAGAAACTGATTACTAAGTCAATTTTTGTTAATACTTTTGTTTCCTGTATAATTTTGGAGCTGGCGTGTTACGAGGGAGGTGTTGTGTATATTTACTAATAAGAGATTGATGTTTTGCTTATTGCTTATTATTTCTATGTTATTTGGGAGGCTTGTTATATCATGTATATGTGAGTGTATACTTGTCACTATTTGAACAGCATGATTGATATGCTTAATTGGGATAATTATTCTAATCTAATAGAAGATGGGTAGAATTAACTTGGGATATTTATGATTCCTTTATGATTTGGGAGGCATGTTGTGAGTGAGATGTTGTCTCACTAAGCTGTGAGTTTACACTTACCACTATTCCAACAGTCTATGGATCTAAAGTAAATGCCAGACTTATGTATAAAACTAACCTACTAGTACATGTATATTTGGAAATTTACTATTTGTAAGTATAATTTTACTATTGAAGAAGATTTTCGAATGCATGTTGAAAGTGCTATCTCACTGTATTGTGAGTTTAAACTTTTTACCATTTCAACAGCCTGATGATTAAAAAACCATTAAATCAAAATTAATACAAGATATTTACCTTAATCTAAGTTATCTAAGACCCGTACGTATTTTTAGTCAAGTCACGTCAGTGTTGCTTACACCACTTAGTTAATTTTACTTAGCCCCTGACAGGTGCAGGTTGGTGAGGCAGAAGCAGACACAAGAGAAACCGGTAAAAGTAAAAATTAAGAGGAATAAGATATGCATACTAAAGGACATTTATGCCGACTGTTCATGCTGTTTGGACACAAAATATTTATTTCATAGACAATACAGGTTGTACCGTCAATCGTTTTTGTTAAAGGTTACATACCCACTGTCAGCACTTTCATGGTGACTTAACCCTTATTGTTGTTTCGAAATGGCTTGTTCAGCATTTATTTTAACGTTTTAATATCTTTAGATAGCGAATTCACAATTCTACATTTTAGTATGTATCGCACAAAAATCCGAATATTCATTACGCACTTATTCTTAAAATTAAACTGATGATTTGCACAAATTTTACGCGGGTCACAACTCTTGACGTTACGTCATACAATATCTCACATAAACACTGGTACTGTAACATAGATCTATTCCTATTCTTGTTTGGCAGTGTTTTATACCATGCCTGCTTATATTATTCCATTTATCATATAAAGTCGAAACAAAATAGCTATTAAAAAGATAATATCAATCTGACTTAAGTTCACGATCTTCTGAAATGAAGCGTAGCGTTTTTGGGTTGGATATTTTAATCAGATTGAAGATAATATCATCCTTTGTGCACTTGTTACCAAATGAAGAATATAACTGGGCCTTGGTTCTGTCTTATTGTCTAAGATATGTTTGTCGAACCTGCGTACTCTATATTAGTCTGTATACCTGTATTTGGCCGGTATTTTTCTCACATATTTTTGTATAAGTATAGAAGAATTACATTTTGCTTTGTTTTATTCAAGCATGGTTACAAGACACAGGATAGACGTACACTTTTATACCAAAAGTGGAGGACGTTAAAATAACTTGTTTGTGCATATAATTGACTGGGAAGAAGCAGTGTTAAGGCGAAAAACCTGAATTGTTACACCACAATAAGTTGGATTTTTGGAGTATAGGACTTTCACATTTGGTAAGTCCATTTCATTATTCAATTCATAGAAAATAGAAAGTTAACTGCAATAAAACACGCTGTATCGGCAAAAAGCAACGGCTCGAATTTAACTATACTCAATCTGTACTGACAATGCTCAAATAAAACATTGCTGATTTTATAAAGAAAAATAGGTATATAACAGATTCATGTATTTTACATAGTTATTCACAAAGTCCTCTTACGGAATGCACACGTCTGTCCTACATGACCGAAGCTAGTCGGATGTTTCAGACATCGATGTGTGTGGAAGTTATGCATGTTGAATGCCGAGGATTCAATGGTAAAAAAATGCTAAATAGGCCCGAAATGCATTGATTTTGCACATTAGTACTATTGACGTAAATACAATCCAATACCCTGATTTTACCTGTTTCAATACTATTAGAAATAGAAATGCATGTAGCGTTGTTGATTATTTAATCACTCGCCAAAATAATTTTGCTAGTATTTCACATATGAATGTAATTGATTTAACGGAATTTTCCGATCGCTGCCCAATAGAATTTTCTTTAAACTGTGAACATATGGTTTATAATTACACGGACGTACTTACTTATGATAAAATTATTTGGGAGGATTCAAATCCTGTTCTTTTACGTAATATTCTTAATAGTAAGAAACATTTATTTGAGAATTTGTCAGATAGTTTGTTATCTGATGATATTGATATCAATGCATACATAGATAATTTGTCAACTGTTAATTATATATGATATTTCTTTTCAAACGCATGGAAAAACCTTCAGTTCTGTACCAAGTAAACCTAAATTCAGAAAATCCCCATGGTTTGACAATTCATGTAAAGAAACCAAGATGATATTTCTCGATAGTAAAAGAGCATTACGCACACACCCTTCCGATCTTAATTGGCTGAACTTTTTAACAAACCGAAATATTGACTGCAAGACTAAACGAAAAGCCAAACAGCAGTTTTATGTTAAAGAAAAGAGTAAAATGTCAAAATTAAGTAAGAAAAATCCTCGTAAATTTTGGAAATATATTAATAAATTAAAAAAGAATGGTAATATAAGTCAAGATGGACCGTCTCTAAACGACTTTGTTGATCATCACACAGCATGGTGAATTTGCATTTGATGATGAAAATGTTACACGCAATGAAACAATACATATTGAGGAACTGGATAGGCCTTTCACAGTAGCAGAAATATCTAAGACAATTAGTTCTCTTCAAAGACACAATAGCTGTGATTTCAGCAATAATGTTTCCGACTTTTTTATCGATACAAATCAGTTCATTGCACCTTATTTAGTTATTATTTTTAACAAGATATTTGAATCAGGAATTTACCCTGACAGTTGGTGTAAAGGTGTAATTGTCCCAATTCATAAAAAGGGAGATAAATTCAATACTTCAAACTATAGGGGAATTACTCTCGTAAATGTTATGGCAAAAATATTTTCCTTAATGCTTAGAAATAGAATCAACAAATGGTGTGAATCGGAGCAAATATTTAATGACTCGCAGTTTGGATTTAGAGATAATCATAGTACGTCTGATTGTGTATATAAACTGCATACAATTATCCAGAATATTCTAAATAGCAAATCTAAATTGTATTGTGCATTTATAGATTACCAAATGGCCTTTGATACAGTTATTAGGGATGCCATGTGGATAAAGCTATTGAAAACTGGTGTCAGTTGTAAAATGATAAATATGCTCAGGTCTATATATAGCAATGTTAAATCATGTGTTAAATTAGCTTCAAATACGAATTTTTCAGAGTTCTTTGATGTCACGCTTGGTTTGAAACAAGGGGAACCACTCTCGCCGATACTTTTTATTCTGTTTATCAATGATATAAGTAGTAGTATAGATTATAATAGGCTAACTGAAAATGATTTGAACTATTTGTCGATGTATATGCTTTTATTTGCTGATGACATTGCCTTATTTACAACTGACCCAAATAGTTTACAAGCTCAGTTAGACATGATTTCCGACTATTCCACAAAATGGGGATTAAAAATTAATGTTAAAAAAACTTAAATATGTATTTTTGAAAAAAGAAAAGCAACAATTACAACAACTGGTTTATCAATGGCGAAAGAGTGGAAGTTGTTGATCATTTCAAATATCTAGGGATTGATTTTACTTACACAGGTACAATGAAAAATGCTGTCAAAGTTTTATCTGAACAAGCCTTAAAGGCTTATAACTGTATTCTATCATTATTTACTCTTGTACAAATGAACGTAAAACCTAAATTATCACTTTTTGATTCGATGGTTGTTCCTATTCTTTTATTCTGTTCAGAAGTATGGGGCATTTACGATTATAAAGATAAATTACATATCAAATTTTGTAAAACTGTACTTGGTGTACGTCAACAGACGCCTAATATAGCAGTATACGGCGAGCTTGGTAGATATCCATTATCACTTATTTGTAAAGAAAGAACATCGAAACATTGGTTGAAAATAATGCATTGTCAAAACTCCCCTATGTATAGAATATTCATTGAACAATGCAATATCAATAATAAAAACTGTTGGGCTTATAGTGTAAAGCGTCTATTAGATAACCTTGGCTACAGTGGTATTTGGAATAATTTTGATGTTAATGTTGATTATTTACCTCTGCTAAAACAACGTTTAAAAGACCAATATATACAGGTTTGGAATACCTCTTTGCAAGCTTCACCTAAATTAGATTATTATAGAAAATTTAAAACAGAGTTTTGTTTCGAACAATATATTGATGTTATTACGAGTGATGTTTTGCGAAAACAATTAAGTTGTTTTAGATTAAGTTCTCATCAATTAGAAATTGAATACGGCAGATATTCTGGTGTAGCTAGACCTGATCGGATCTGCAAATTGTGTACATGCAATCAGGTAGAATCGGAGTATCATTTTTTACTGTGTTGTCAAGCTTACACTAATGTACGAAAGAAATATTTTGGTATCATAACATGGCCGAATTTACATATGTTTGCAAATATATTATCATTAAATAGTAAGGGAAGGTTGCTTAAAACTGCAAAATATCTAAAAGATGCATTTAAAATACGCAGTGAATATTTAGAACAAATAGATGTACATTGATATAATACTTTCTATACTATGTGTACTATGTGGAGGTAGTGAAGATGTCTTTGTATATGTGAACGAGTGTGTGTATGTGTGTATATTTTGTATATATTGTCCTTGCCATATTTGTCATTATGTATTGTATTGGCCAAAAGCATTTTTGTGCTGAATTTGCCAAATAAATGAATTGAAAATTGATAAAAACTTCATGTACAGACATGTAGAGGTTGAACAACATGATTTTATTTTGGGGATTTCATCTCTAACATTATTTATGTTAGTAGACTGGTTAGCATTTTGTTAACTTACTGTACATGAGTGCTAAAATTATGTTGTCGTTTCCATAGATCCTGAAATTTTAACAAAAATTTACACTTCAGTTCGACACGTAACTTTCAACTTATAAATTTGAAAGTACGTTAAATCTGTTTTCATGTACTAAAATATTTTGAGAAGAACATATTATGCCCACGGTGTCCTAGTGGTCTCTATATGTCACTTTCCTGGTGCTGAATATTGGTATGGAGCAACAATGGAATGCCTTTTTCTTTACTAGACAGCAACATATCATTCTTTGTTGTGGAAAAGAATCGGCCACGACAAGGGTAATTATATGCAATGTCGTATTTCATCGATAATGGAATAACTAGTTTTTTAAGCATGCGAGCATAACGTGCTAACTGGTTTTTGATAACACTCCGTCTATCTCATATCGTCGTTTGTTGACATCAAATCAGTTATTTTGTTATGTACTATTTCAAAACACAACGCCTTTTGAGTAATCTAGCTAATTCGAATTTAGCTATGACAAAAAGTCAAACGGGCTAAATTGTATCAGTATATCCACAAGAACATGCCCTTGATTAATAAAATATTTTGCATGTTACCTTGTTTACACTGTAACATAGCATATGCTTGTTCAATTTTGATTTTGGGTTAGCAAGGTTAAGACTTACAACAAAATTCGAAGTTTCTCTTTGCTTTCGTTTTAGCACTTTCATTTATTTACAAAATGTACCGTTCTTAGTTACAGATACAAAGCACGTTTTTAAGTATGGTGTTTTGAACAAAATGTTATAAAATGATTAAAACTCGCGTATGAAGGAACGATGAAGAATGGATTAAAACCACTGTTCATTGTATAGCTTTAAAACTGTCAAAAAGATTATATTTCTATCTTTTATCCAAGTAAACGTCAAATTATTTTGTATGCGTATGTAAACGTTTAAAAAATAGTGACATGATTTTCTTGCATACCGGGTCGGGTATCCACAGTTTTCACCAGTGCTGGAAATTCTCATATTACACCCCCTCCGCCCACCCCCACCCCATGTAATATGACTTTCGATCATTTTTTTCGATAAGTTTGTATTTTAATATCTATTTTAAAGCGCAAGACGGTATGCAAGAAATAGTTCTTGGTTCAGATGGAAATATCTGTCACCTCGGGTAACTGTTTCGCGGGAACAGTTACCCTCAGTGACGGATATTTCGATCTCAACCACATGCTCATGGAAAATACTATTGTTCGGCCAGTATATTTAAACCGATATCGGTCAAACATGCTGTTATCTTTCTGGTAATGTGGAACTGTGACTCGATTGTTTTTCGGCGCAGCCGTATTACGCTCGCTTTTTACCGGAAAATTGGAACTCTTCAACCGCCAATGAAATGACAAGTAGAATGTATAATTATTTTTGAAATAAGAAAGATTTATGCTGTAAGGCACCATCCGATTGGATAATATAGGGTGCATAGAATGACCGAAAGCAATCGAAAACGACTAAAACATGTATACAGACGGAAAACAACTTTTTTCAAAAAGATAATGTATAATTTATAATTAAAGTTTTAAATAAATGAAGGTATTAGTAAATAGTTAATAATCAATCATTACTAGCGACATATTATTATCTTTAGAAAAACAAGTTGTTTTCGATCGGCAGTATTTGCTTTTCGGTCGTTTTTAGTCATTTTACTTGATTTGTAATACAATATTTACAAATTCCTTCTTTTATACACGGACTTATATAGGTCTGTGATTTATTTAATACTTTAACTATAAATTAGATATTATCTTTTGAAAAATAAATTGTTTTCGGTCTGCATAAACTGTTTTTCGGTCTTTGTAGGTATTATCCGTTTTATTTGTTGTTGTTTTCGGTCATGCTATGCACCGGACAATACCGAAAGAGAATAGACATTGAAATACTCTTGCGTTTTCACAATTTGAAGAGACGATATGGATATTTCAAGACAGATATTGTTGTTTTGCATCTTCGTCTTAATTGGCTTCATGTCTATGGGCTTTCCCACCTAACTGAGATGAACTGGTAAGAAACCCAGAGGTAGGATCGCGTGTATCGGTGCTATACGCCGAGCACATAGAAAAGAACCAAGGGGTCTACTCGTGAAAGAGCTAGGGTCTGGTACATGTACCCGGAATCCCTTGTATCTGCTTCTGTCTCTAAACTATGATAAAGGACCACAATGGAAATAAGTGCTTGCTCTTTATTGTGTTATCCTTGGTACTTGGTACTGAAATGAATACATACAAATACATCATTATTTGATAAATTTGCATTAAGAAGTCTGTCTTTAAGTGCAAGACGGTATGCAAGAAAAAGTTTCTATCATGTGACATTTGGTTCAGATGGAAATAGCTGTCACCTCGGGATAGCCTTGTTCCCGCCAAAACAGTTACCCTCGTTGACCGATATTTCGATCTGAACCGCGTGCTCATGACAGAAACTATTAAGGTTTAACAACTTTGCAAGGGAAGGTACATGGGTTCGAACACCGGTCAAGGTTCTTTTTTTCTTCACCATGTGACATTTGGCGCCTTCCGACTAATGTTTACTATAAATATCTAGCTAACAATCGCTTCATATACTAACTAGATGGGTTTTCAGTAGAATTCGTGTGACGCCCTCTTGTAATTTCTTGACAAAATCTAAGTTAAAAAAGAGGCAGAACTCTGTCAAATATGATATTGACCTAAAAAATGTGGCGGCATCACGACCCTCTTGTCATAAGCAATACAATTTGAAAGTTTGATGAAGACATCTTAAGAAATAGCAAAGTTATAGCCAAGATCTAAGTACAAAAAGGGGCATTACAGAAGTTGTTGAATTTGAACTAGGAATGGTTTGATTCAGGTCATGATAAAGTTGGATTTAAGTTGGAAAATGGTTTGATTCAGGTCGTAATTCGTGTTGGGTTGAAATTGGAAAATGGTTTGATTCAGGTCGTGATACAGTTTGGTTTAGGTTGGAAAATGGTTGGATTCAGGTCGTAATACTATTGTGTTTGAAAATGGTTGGAATTACGTTGGGAAGTGGTCAGGCCACGACATTGTATCGACATCAGAATCCGACGTCTAAAAAACTTTCAAATCCAACCAAAATCCGACGTTGATCCAACGTCGGGATCCGACGTCCAACCAACGTCTATACAACGTCATTTGTTTGCTGGGTTGTGAGAATGTGACTTCAAAAACTAGGGTACATCAAAAGAAAAGTAAAACTATATAGTGATTACACGTACATTTAATGTATTACTACCTACGTCTAGCAGATTACATATATTATCCAAACATAAATGATATGTTTATGCACGTAAAATGATAAATGAATACAATTGTAAAGAACAACATATACAGGGGTGGTTAACTCTCCCCACCACCACAAAAAGAGGTTAAAAGAAATTGTGTGGAGCACACGTCCGAGGTGGTAGGGTTCTACCAAATAAACAAGAAATGTGAGTATTTTTGTAAATTTTGTTTTGAATTATTTTGTTGAAGAACTTTCGAAAATCAGGCAATGTAGTTTCCAGTAGAAATGTTGAAAATACCGTTTGCACGAATTGTCGAATCAAATTTCCATAATTTGTAGTCTCTAGAACGTTTATAAGTTGGCGAAAATCTCGATTTTTCGAATATATTTTACATGCAACGTACGTGTACATGTACAAAATAGCCATTTATTGTCACTAGATCATCCGGTGAGTAAATAAATTGAAATTACAGCCAATTTCTCAAATGAGGTGGTGGGTGGAGTACGAGGCGGTGGGGATTTGAAGGTGGTGGGGTGGTGCTAGTGGGAGAGTTAACCACCCGGGTACGTCGAAAAATGCAACATTTTAGAACAGTCTAATAATCAAGATAGAGACATTCCGTAATTAAATCGCTATCCACCCAATGATTGTACAACAACAATTTTACATAGATTATTGATTGTTGGATATTTTAAAACGCTAATTTAACCGATAATGACTGGAATTTAAAGCTGAAAATTTTAAGGTTACTACAAATTCTTCCGAACTTTTTATTATCTAATATGCTTTTGAAGTTATCTAATTGGACACCAGATTTGGGGATGGTCTCTTTGAACAGTAACGTATTTTTTTGTAACAGTTAAGCTAAAATTCTGATGTTATGAGAATAGTATGTCTTCGGTGATTATGAAAAGCAAATCAAATTGGGTAGATAAAAAGTAACGGATTGTTATTAAACACATTGAAGGTTTAACCTGCTACATGATCATAAAGCTTTCTTTCTGTACTAGATTCTTGTGGATGACACTTGAAATAACAGTGATAGTTGCATGTACATTGTACACGATGTAACACAATTGCTAAATTACCCACTATATTATATTCTAAAACTACTTGTTCATGAATATTGTGCCAAAATGCACACGTTATGCAAATCTACATTAGTTTCAAATTCTTTCCCGATTGTCAAATGATGTAGAATATTTTAAATTCACTCAATGCATTCTTTTTACAGGTTCCAAAGACACATTTGAAGATACGAAATGGATATTTCAAGACAGATATTGCTGTTTTGCATCTTCGTCTTAATTGGCTTCATGTCCATGGGCTTGTTTAAGGGACATAGTTTTCTACACATTATTACAATGGGAGACAGGTAAAAATATTGTTATAAGGTGTGTTACTGTTCTCTGTACATTGTATCGTATACATTATTACAACAGCTGCATTACAGAAAATAGTACAACACTTTGCTATCATTTTGTCAAGAGGGACTTGTGAAAATGTTTAACATAGCAGTCCTGTATTCTGTTAACGTATTCAAGCCAAGTAGCGACCATATGTACTATTATTGTCAAGCATATCCTGGTTAATCTTTGTTACAACATCATATTCTTCTCTTAAATAATACATTGAAGGATGTTGGACGGTCACGACTGTCTAGGAAATATTTCTTTAATGCTTTACAGTGAGGCAATTTTTTATAACGGTAGGTATAATAAGTTCCTCTCATAAGCACGCGGTTCAGATCGAAATATCCGTCACTGAGGGTAACTGTTTTGGCGAGAACGAGGCTCTATAATATATAATTATGGCATAAATTCGAACGACGCCCCTAGTATTTGAAATCCCCTGCATTAATAATACATCAAAAATCACTAGGTATATGTCTGACAAAATATTTGTCAGCGGGTTTGAGAGGGTTTGTTAAGAATTATTTTACACGGAAGGGACATGGAATTTGAGTTTACTTTTAGGACATATTTATTAACCACTAAAAGCCTTAAGCTCTAGTAATGTAAGAATTAGTTATAAATTCTGAGACAGATATTTTATATCTGGAAGAACTATATTTAATGGACAAATATGGAATTCCATACTCGAAGTGTGTAGCCATATTCCATGACTCCGACAAAGCAAAGTGTAAATCAAACAGTGCATGTTGACCCAAATTAAACGGTACGGCTGTTTAAGGGAATCGTCTAGTCATAACAGATTCAAGATTTAGAGGACATCCAACATCCTTAATTAGTTTGTAGTTTGACCAAACAATCATGAGTTTAATTAATTTAGAGGTTAATCAAAGTGCGTAGAAATGTTAAATATGCTCATTGAAGGATCAGTTATTTACATTTTCTGGTATGTTTGAGTTTTAATGAATCAACACCATTTTAATTTAAAAAAAACTACATCTAAGCCAATTTTCAAATGTCATTGATTGAACAATAAAAGTGAAGGTAAATTTATGTACTTCGATACTGCAAACAATAATGAAAAGTACTTTGCAATATACATGATCGTTTCACTTTCAGTTTAAAAGGTGCAGCTTTTCAAAACAATTTATTGATTGTTACTTCTATAATCCTGGGCTTATGTGTTATGTGGATGGCTAAGAAAATAACTAGTGCCAAAAACCTGAAAATGGCGGAAGTATCAGGTAACTTTAACTAGAAGAAGAAGAATTGATTATTCATCCACGCTGGTAGAGATTGCTCAGAATTATTGTAATATTTTTTCCTGCGCAAATGTCACAATGATACAACTAGCATATTCCGTTATAATCCCTTATCAATTTGAATTTACTTTTAGGACATATTTATTAACCACTAAAAATCTCAAGGTCTGGTAATGTAAGAATTAGTTTTAAATTCTGAGACAGATGTTTTACACCCGGAAGAACTATATTTAATGGACAAATGTGGAAATCCATGCTCGAAGTGTTAGCATATATTCAATGAATCCGACAATGCAAAGTGTTTAGTTGATCGCATCAGATAATCAAGTAGTGCATGTAAACCTAAATTAAACGGGATAAGTACATGTAGTACTTATTTGAAAGGCATAAATTTACAATGTATGGTATTCCTGTTTTTATAGATATTCTTATGTAGGTAAAAGGAAGTCTAACATAATTTTCAGCTTTCTGACCATACCGCAGAAATGTACAATCTTACATCCTTTCAACGCATAAAATTAAAAAAAACATGTGTAAACCTGGCAATGAAAGTACAGATAAACTCGGGCACTTTCATAACTTACATAGTAGTTCAGATCTTTTTTCGTTGCTAAGCAATTGTCATAAATTCCGAAAAATCAAAACAAGTGTGTTAAATAAATCTGTTTATAATTTTCAGTAAAAGACAACGTGGTAGAGGATGCAAAAGAAATGACTAACTATCTTTGCTTTATTGCTATGTTCATTGACGTAGCTACAGACACTGTTCGGACGGTCTTCTTCCATCTTACCCCAAGAGCAACTGTTGACATATTCTTTGCCTCAGATAATGTAAAGAAAAGAATAGAATCAATGCAAAAAAGAAAGATTTTAAATAGCAAAGAGTACATACTTGTCACACGAACTTGTGTTAAGCCAGATTACTTTGATCTATCACTATTGATAACATTATTGACCAACTTATATCACGGTAAGCTTAAAGCCCCCAAGAATGGCTGGAAATCTCCTGTATATGTCAATGACTTTACAATAGCAGCGGATCTCCTACGTCTGAGGGAGATAAGGAATTCCATATTCGCACATCAGGCTAAAGCTAGATTAGAAAAATTCAAATTCAAAAGACTATGGGGCGATGTTGAAAAGATTTTGGCAAGATTAACAGAACAAGTTGACTTAAATAATGTAACGACATTAAAAAGGCGAATCAACGGCAGTGCAAAGATGCATTTAACTCCAAATGAAGAACGTTATCGAAAGTATTTGAACATAATACAGGAATGGTTTGATGACTTTTTGAAACTACAGAAAGAGGTATGAAAGTATGTTACTATAAGTTTGCTAAGCACAGAGCAGATGATATTATATTTATTGTTACAGTAATAGTTTAATAGAAAATGGTATTGCTTGTGTTCAATAGATTTTTCTCTCTTTTTCCTGGGAAATCTGGATATACTTTCTTGAAAAGTTAAATCGTTGTGGAATACGGTAGTCTTGCATTTGTAAATTGCTCGTTGGGCATTTTTACCATGTTGGCATCTTTTGTAAAAGATACATTGTAGTTTAAAGTTTCGTTTCCGTTGAAGACTGAATGGAAACATGTTGTTGACAATAAAGTGACATGAAACTCATCGGAAATAAACATGAGGTGTTTTGTACAGAGTAGATAGTTAAAAAAGCACATATAATTAAAATGTCAAAATGCCCATTAACGAGAAACAACATTAAGATCTTAACGTTTCATTTCAGTTAATCTTTGTAAAAGTGTATAATATCTTTAGTTTACTTCATGTAATTTACAAAATTATAAATGATGAAAATGAATTAGTCTTTTTACCAATAATCTGAATGTCCATTACACCTTTAGTTTGATTATAAGCTTGATCGAAATAATACTGATTGAGTCATAGCTCCTGATTAAACAAAATGTTTCCATCTGATCTTCAAAAAACTTGCTTGGTCAGAATGTGTGTCTTGATGAATTGCCAGATGAGTTCTATATTGGTCATCTAAGGTCAAACACTAAGTCATCAGGTCAAACCTTTGTTTAGGCAAAACTGACCGTATGTACCATCTGATCTCCATGCAGTTTGGTGAAAATGATTGTCTTGATGCGATTTTTGATTAGTAGAATACGGGTCACCTGAGGTCGCTAGGTCTGTTCTTTGGAAAATCTTATAAAACCCTGATACCAATAGTAATCTTTAAAGTCCCAAAATCACTCGAAACTTTTAAATTTTGCTTCATAGAAAATTCAATTTACTCATGGATCAATGCTATGACTGTAATCGATGTAACGTGAACGCTGTTCACATATGGTTTTCCTTTGAAATCATGTCGCTTACTGCGTGTTTTGTTGTGTTTAAAAAGAGCAATATTTGAACATACACATTGAATTATTTTAGCAATGTTTTATGCAAGCTTTAAAAATATTTTTAAATTCTCAACACGTTATATTAAAAATGAATATTTATTCTGTTTTTGACAGGTTGAAGTACTGGTAAAGGAAATAGAAGGTATGATTTGTTTTAATTCTAATATGCATATAGTCAATTCGAGTGCTTTTATATGATAAAAGCACTCAAACAAGTAGACGGAGTTTCAGACATGGAAGTAGAAGTTTCCGACTTTTCTAATTTACTCCTGCGCAGAAAATACGATACCAATATAGAAGTAATACATGTATCTGTATAAATACATCTGTTGCATGAAAACCTTGTGATTAATAACCTGATTTGTTAGGTTCCGAATAGACGTCTTTGCATAATGTCACAGTCGCCCTCGTGAATTATTCCGTCCGGCACATTACCTCCGGGGAATGCTTTAATTTTATTAAAGCACTCCAAGCCAAAGGTTATCTTTTAAATGGAATTACAACTAAATTCATCATTTTCAAATCAACATAAGCCTATCACTTGTGTTTGTGTAAGATTGTGTGTCCGAACTATTACTATAACAATGGTTCAGTCGGATTATGCTACAACGAGCTTAAGATAGTCCTATTTTTGTTATTTGCATGGGCGTTACGGTCAATTGCTTTTGCAATATACTTTCCTGAACTTTTTTGATGGTCTATTTTTCCTACACAGTTTCCGATGACGGGGGCGAATCACATCCCCTTTCTCATCTTAATTTTGTATATGACATTGTATCTCTCTCTCTCTCTCTCTCTCTCTCTCTCTCTCTCTCTCTCTCTCTCTCTCTCTCTCTCTCTCTCTCTCTCTAAAGACAAAAAACAAGACAACTATTTATTAGAACAATCAGGTAACACACATGAACATTTTTTCAATTAATGCATGGGTAACAAAGTTTTATCAATAGTACAAAGTGTGGTGGACAAAAAATTATTATTTTGATGGTATTAACCAATGTTGTAGGTGTGGTAATTTTACGTTCCGGTTTCTATGGGGGAAACTTATAACATGTAATATCTCGTTACCATTTTTTTAGGGTTGTATCGTAATCAATTGATTTCTTTAACCTGGCAGTGCGAATGTCAATTTACTATAACATGTATGTATTAACCCATGAAAGTTAATTTACTCGTGCACGAGGAAATCGTGTTCGTAGTATCATGATTCTAACAATAGACATGTGTTGGCGGATACCTGATGTGACATCGGAAACGGACAAAACGTAGGGGTGTTCTCAAAATTATCCATTTACAGCCAATAAACAAAATTAAATGTTTATGTAGTTCATTACAATTATATTTTTAAACTGGTGGCTTAACTTTTGTTAGTAATAAAAAGACTATATGCTGTCTACTGAGTTCATTTTTGAAAATTTCACTTTCACCATTTTTGCACAAAATGTTGTTACTGATTGAAAGTTTAGGATATTGTGTAATTGTGTAAGAATCAAGGTGAAACTTATCAAACAAAAATTGAGAAATGATTTTCGTGATGGGAGGAATGGGGGAATAAGTATATTGTGTAATTGGGTAAGAATTAAGGCCAAACGTGTTAACAAATATTCGAGAAAAAAAACTATTTTTTTGTGGGAGGGGGGGGGATGGGGTCGAGGGGATATTTTTTGTAATTGTGTAAAAGAATCGAGAATTTTTTCGGAGTTGGTAAGGTGGGGTGGGGGTTAAAGGTAGGGATAGGAGAGGTAGAAGGGATACATCATGACCTTGTTGTTATAAGAAATATAGTATGAACGTTTGATGAATGAATATTAAGAAATGGCAAAATTAAAGCCAAATTCATGTTATCTTGACAAAATCTCAGTACCAAAAGGGGCAAACTTTGTCAAAAGTGTCCCTGACACAAATAGTTTGGCTGCATTACAACTCTGTTGTCATATGCATTGCAGCAATTTAATTTAATTTCAAAGTTTGACGGAGAAATATTAAGAAATGGAAAAATAATAGGTAATGTTAAGTTTCTGTGACAAAATCTAGGCAAAGAAGAGGCATAACTATGCAACAATGGTTGACATAATTATGTGACTTCCTGCAGGTGTCTATATTGCCATCAGAAACAAGTATGCCAAGTTTAAAGTAAACATGTTTGATGGTATAGAACATAAAATCATTCATAAAAAACTTTTACCAACACATACGCCCACGCAAACGCCGACATCGGTGCGAATGCAATCTTCGAATAATTTAGCTAAAACTAGCTGTGAGGTGACAATTCACAACTTGTCAAATAAAACTAAAACATGATTTTCGAATAAGAAATTGTATAAGCTGATATATAAGATCACCTTTTCCAATAGCTGATAGCTATAGGGCACCGTTTTACTATTCAATGTAATTTTATGATATCACCTATTTGTACCACCCATTCGAATAAATGATATCACCTGTTCAAAGAGACTGCGGGATTTTATCTATCCGAATTTGTCATATCACCTTTTCGAAATGGTGATCTCACTTATTTGTATTATCACCTATCTGAAAAGATGATATCACATTTTGTGATGATATCATCCATTCGAATACTTAATGTGATATTACCCACTCGAACAGGTGATATCACGTATTCAAAGGAAATACATGACATCACCTATTCGAATGAATGCTGTCATCTGTTTGAATGTTCTAGCTGGTGTCACTAAATGTGACCATTAGACAGACTATACTACAGAAACTGAAGTTTGAACAATTTAATGTCTTTAAGTCGCACACGAATCTCTTGTGTTGTTTATTTCTATAATTACAAAAAGAGTTGAAATAAATTGCAGAAAGATATGATTTTGTTTATTGGCCTTAATTGATATAATGAATCTTTTTGAGAACACCCCTGCGTTTGTTCCGTCCTCCGATGTCCAACCTCACATCAAGTATCCGCCAACACATGTCTAGTAGACCTGACCAGTGTAACTGTAAACGTACATGTACATGTAAACGTACTCTGTATTTGAACAATGTATTGAGGGACCATCTCAAGTTAGAACAACAATACAATATTATGTCAAATCTAGTTGTTTACGATAGACAATTATACCAATGCAAATGTAGTCAATTGATGGTAATTTATCATGCGGGTGTCTCCGGACCGTGCAATTGCATGTTTAACAATTATTACTTTGCTGTTATTAGTGCGTTTTTTAAGTTTTTAGCACATCATTCGTTCATCTTCTTTGACAGTCCGTATATGGAGTCATTAGCAAATGTCGGTTCGGGTATATTCTGTCACCAAGCGAAACACATTCATCAATAAGTGGAGGTTCTTGATCTCAAATTTTTGTCATTGGGTTAATCTGGGCATTTATCATGCATCAAAGGGAGATACCTCTATAGTGAAAACGGACAGTTTATCAAAAACAAAATTGGTTTTCAAGACAAAGTATTCTTTTTGCTGTCAGTTGATAGAAACTAATGTAAAGACTTGAAAAAGCGAGAGTTGAGACTTCAAACATTCCAATTCTTAAATTACCATCCTTTGAATTAAATATAAAGGTGAATTTATTACCTTTTAGCTGAAAGCTCCTGTGATAATTTTTATTTTTTATTTTTATGTGGATAAACTCACTTCCCAACTGATAAAGTTAAGTATTCTTACAAATGATTGAATTCCACTTCCTGCATTGTGAGATATGGTGTTTCTTTCTCATGCATAGTAAATCCCGTTATTAACCTGTAAAGTTTTATGTTGGGTCAGTGTAGCTGACAACTACGATGATGATGATGATAATGATTATTATCATAACCAGGTTTTCTTAAAACCTGGTGATTACAATGGCGTTGTCGTATGTCGGGCGGGCGGGAGGTCGTCAAACATTTGGTTTCCGCTCAATAACTTTAGTTAAAAGTGACCAATTGCAATGAATATTGGTGCGTATGTAGCTTGCGTAGAGAGGAAGTTTGCGATTGCGCTAAGGGCTCTATCCTCAAGGTCAAGGTCACTGTTACTAAAAATAGAAAAATGGTTTCCGCGCAATAACTCCAGGTAGGAGTGACCAATTCCAATCAAACTTGGTGTGTAGGTAGATTTTGCGGAGAGGGAGATTCGAATTGCATTTTGGGTCACTAAAATCAGTCAGTGAGAAATAGATTCCGATCAATAACTCAGGCTATACTAGGAGTGACGAAGTACAATGCAAATCAGTGTGTAGGTAGCCTATGTGGAGATTCAGATTGCATTTTGATAACTAGGGTCTAGGTCAAGGTTACGGTTATTGAAAAAAGATTGTTTTTAAATTCTAAAATTATTCTAAAAATATTTTTTGGGGGTCAAGGTCATTGTTACTAAAAAAAAATTTTAAAGTCTGAAATTGTTCTGAATTTTTTTTAAAATAAACGAATATTTTCGGGTTGGGGGTTCAAGGTCACTGTAGTTTTATATATGTTTATTTTTGATATTAATAAAACATTTTCTTTGAGGGGGTGGGGTTTCAATGTCAATATACATGTTTTTTTAAATTCTTATTTATTAAGGTAATATCACTGTTGTGTTTTGGTCGAGTTCACTTGAAGATTTTGTTTCTAATTCTAGATTTTCTCCCGGTACCATTGAAAACCTCTGTTGGGGACATCATTTGTTTTATTTTAGTAAAGGTACAATTGATGTTGATGGGTCAATGACTCTTATGAAAAGACGATTTTGATGAAACTGATTATTGATTAATTTAATTGCAAGGATGAATCTCTTCATGATGATTATGATGATGGTGTATATGTTCAATTTTGTATTAGTTCTACAGTACACGATAGTAATGATTATTATTAGGATTATAGTGAAAAGTATTATAATTATAATGATGAAGACTTTTTAATAATGAACGTAACCAAGATTTCCTATGATACTAGAATCGTTTGAGATCACCCCCGAAATTTGGCAGTTGTACGTTGTACATTTACATTTACGTGTGCGAGTGCGAGTGCGCTGGTCACGTCTAGTAGTAGTTGTACGGTTGTTAACAAATAATCTTTATCAATGAGCGTCGCCGGTAGTAATCTGCGATGTTAATATCAATAAATAGTCGGCAGGTCGTTACATTAGTGACTAACTGGATTATATTTACAGTTTTGAACACGGTAATACACATGTATTTTATTTTCTGCTTTCTAAGCCGTTGAATAGTTATTTGGTGATTTTCAGTGAATACGCTATGAATTGTTCAAGTTTCGTAGCAAATAGATGTTATCCGTGTTTAGAATTTTCTTAAATGACAGAATATGTATTTATTATATAGCTATACATATTCTGTCATAAATACAGCCTTTATTCAACCATCAAATGCGGAGTGACAGAAAAAAATATGTGCAATACACATGTATAGTAATGTGATCCATAAGCCGGATTGGCTCTCGTCGAGGTCGGATCATACTCGTGCTACGCACTCGTCAGATCCGACGCACGACTCGAGCAAATCCGGCATCCTGGATCACGTTCCTATATTAATAACCCTATTATATTTATGTATATGTATCTTGGTGCAAAAAGGGTAGGTAAGCTCTATCTACTGACTACATATCAATTTTAGCCTCCAGAATTACTAAAAAGATCGATTAAAAATCTCTTTCGAAAGTTTTGTTTTGAGAGCCTCTTTTTAAAATTAAATTTATTTATGTCTTCTGGTGATGGAATATTTAAACACGTTCCAAAACATAGCCTGCTTCTGTATGCTCACAGTTACGAACAAACTTCATGTTATGCTGAATTTCTATTATAACATATCAATAAGAAGTACAAACTGTCTGGTCAGGACTCGCTCGTCTCGTCTTTCAGTGTACTACAATTGATTGATTCCATTCACAATCAGAGGGAAAATGTCTGCCATAAGGAATAAGCTGCATTGTATGCATTATGTGTACATAATTTTCGTGTTGGAAAATCCTTGTATTTTGTGCATAATTCAAATTAAAAAGACACTGTACATAGTCCGTCGTAAATGCCTATTACAACTTCATGATAACGTTGACATTCGGCCGTACAGGTGTTATGTCATGTTATCCATTTAACTGACTTAGTGTTAATATTTGGAAATTCTTTTTAATTGGAACAACTTGAATTTCAGTGGCGCGAAATTAGCAAGGTAGTGCTATTTTTAGAGATCTCGCGTGTTTATAAGTGCTTTGAACGAGTCAGAAAACATCTGAATATTACAGATTCGGTGAGACAATTGAAGATAAGAGATTTCCACCAGGAAACGTTAATATTTTAGTTTGAAAATTCATATTCAAATTTACCGACGTATGGCTGTGTGCCCCTGCCTTACACTGCACGAAAGGCTTCACAGACAGACAACTATCTAAAGTCTGTCCCATCCCAATTGGAAACTTTTGGACAACACAGCTAAAAATAAATACCTGTTTGATAATCTATGAAAAAGTCACCCTCCCAAATTTAAAGGATTTTTCGATCGATTCCTTGGTTTTTTTGTTATCCTTAAATAAAGTTCTCTATGGCAGCTGTCTATTATGTATCTTCGGCGCCATCTTTGTTTTGGATGATGTACACGAAAATACACGTGTTCTTATTCCTAAAATCTCTGGGAATGTCTCCAAATTGTGAATGCTAATTGAAAACATAAGTGGATTCCGTCGATGCACCATAGAGACTGATATATTTTTCTTCCACGCGTGATACTGTGTTTAAGTGTATTTGGTGTTGATCCTATTTTACATTGAAACGGGAAACAAATAATAGCTAATCCGAAATACGCGTGACGTACACGACTGTAGGTACTAAAGTAGACAGGAGGTCAACCATGATTTCCCATCTCATCTTTATGGAACAGTTTTGATGCAAAAATTACATTGAGCCTTCTGACATCCCATCTTGCATTGTTACGTGTGTATTTGTCCATCTGATATTACATGTTTCTTTTTGATATGCTCTATGCTTAAAACTGGAGAAATGATTACTGCATTTGTCTAAATGGCAAGTGCCATTGTGCAATTGATTTGTGCCTACTTATAATTGACTACTGCATCGTGTATGCGTACAACTTTTAGTTGCCTTCCATTCATTGCTTAATGATAATTGCCTACGTTAAACTGAAAAGTACATACGCATTAATTAATACTAAGTGTGTATATGTTCATACGCTTTGTAATTACGTTTACTTTCATTGACTACTGTCTTTGTGTATATATTTATACATAATAGCAGTAAGCATAATGACGAATGCAACTTGTAAGAATGAAATAGAAAGGGAACCAATAATACTTATACCCTGCGACTGCATAAATCAACCAAAACGGGCACCAATAATATTGGTACCCTTTTAAACCGCGAACAAGAACTCTTGCGAATATCAATGAACGATAGAGTAGCAGTGAGCACCATAACAGTAAATTGTGCCAATGACAATAAGAGCACAAAGTCCATAGGGACCCAAACAGAAGTTGTTGCAGATTCTATCTCAACACAAGCTACAAATATACAAACAAGTAGGATAGACAGTACCCAAACTGAAGTAGTCGAAAGCGTGTCAATAGAAACACAAACGCCAAACAATGAGTGTAATCTAAGGCATGATACGCCAATACAGGATAGGGAGTTGAACATATCCCAAAATAACTCCCTATGTAATTACACAAAAATTGATGAGGACATCTACTTCAGAGTTGTAAATAGACTAGAGAGTAATTATATTCTTACTAAAAAACCTACAAAACAGGACACCCCAAAAAACAACCAACCACACAATCAGGGGGGTCCCAATCAACCCCAATAATAATAAACGAGAATAGTACAAAGCAAACTAATAACAGTAACGGGGGGACGATAAATGAACCTATAGAAATTAATGCCACCCCTCAAAATGATAAGAAAAAAATAAGTAGGACGTCCCCCATTCAGTTGCAAAATAGGTTCCACATTTTGGAGGAGGGAGGGAAAGAAATAACAATATCCGAGAAACAAAAGGAGACTTTAAGATAGGTCACCCAAAACCAACAAGTAGGTCTGGTCAAGTAGTACGAACAGCAATGTTAATCTTAAAAAGCACATCTAACTTTCGCAATTGTATTTTCGGAACATTTAAGATGTGTAATATAAGAATAAAACTACATTAAGAACAATCTTACTCAGGCACGAAAAACCCAATCACACACAACAACGACGATGTGAAAAGTACTGGTTAGTCACCAGGATCAGGAATAGTAGGTCACCAGCATCTGTCTGAGGACCGAATCGCCTATCATGCAGATCATGATCTACATGATTCAAATAATTGCATTAATGACTGTGCTTTTTCAACAGTAGTAGACCGAACTGGCGGCCATTAGCACCCTGCTGAATGGCTAATCATTTTTGTCTCTCCTGGCTCCATTGGTTAATTTACTTTTCGATTTTTTGCTTCAAGCTCCGGTAGTAAACAACCAACTAGTACAAGTCTCTTTATAATTTTCTATTGTATACATTATAATTAAAGAAGTAAAGTTAACCTTTAAGGGGTTTTTATATTTTCAAAATTTCAGAGCAGGAACATAAGTCAAACTTTCATGCATACTTTTAACTTGTTGAAATAAGTAAAACCATCGTTCGGACAACAATTTATTCTCTCATTCAGAACAATTTAAATTTTTATCATCACAAAAAATGAGCAAAATAAAAATAGGACACGCTTTATTAAAGGGGATTTTTACTTTACAAAACAAACACATATAACATCTAGTATCAAAATTTTCTAAAAACTGTTAGGCTACCACGATCCAGACATACAAACTAGGTCAATCACACTTAGATCTCATTGGTCGCCGTGATTGGCCTTCTCTTTGGTAAGCAATAAAATTCAACCTTTGGCTATACTAGCTGGAAATTGCAGTCAGGTAAATTTCTCCTATTTCTGGCTTCAAAATTTAGTTTTTTCGGCATGACGGGAGACATGCCAGGGTCTCATCCAGATATCAAGCTAACATAAGTGCTCTTTTGGACTGACCTTGATAAAACTCTCATCAAATCAAATCAAATCAAATCAAAATCTTGTGAATATTTCTTTTGCCATTGGTATGAAGTCTGGAGTAACTACCCCTACCATTATGTTAGTAAACAGGTATTTATTGTTTAAGTAAATGTGTTACAATTCACATTTGACATAACTGATAAATCTATTAGCTAAAATAAATAATCGCTTATATTCGGACAGTCATGTAAATATTTCGTCGTTTTGAGCTATTTTTGTGTTTGGGCACAAACTAAAGGCTGTACGTACAGTTTAGATGTAAGGAGATGTATCTCATACAGGAAGATATATATGAGCCGCGCCAAGCAAAAAAAGGTCCTTATCGTAATTTGCGCGTAATCGAAAAATATGATGTGCTCCGGGGCTGGGGTGTACTCCCCCTGATTAATAGGAGCTTTGGTGTCACCCTGATTAATGGGAGCTTGGATGTATTCCTCATTAATAGGAGCTAGGCTGTGCTCCCCCTGAGTAATAGGGGCTGGGAAGTAATCCCCTCATTAATATGAGCTTTGGTGTCATCATGATTAATGGGAGCTAGGGTGTGCTCCCGCTGAGTAATAGGGGCTGGGGTGTAATCTCCCTCATTAATAGGAGCTGAGATATGCTCCCCTTGATTAATAGGGGCTGGGGTGTATTTTCCCCGTTCAACAGAAGCTTTGGTGCCCTCCCTCTGATAAATACTAGTGGCCGGGATGAACTTCCTTTGACTGCCCCCCCCCCCAGCCCCTGCTACCCGCCCCCCCCCCCCTGAACGTACCGGCGGCACCATAGACTGGATATCATATCCTTCAGAGAAGGTCATGGGTTGTGTTTGATCGGCATTAAGTGTTCCCAACCTCTGGTGACACCCTGGTCTGACCCTGTCTGTTTTCCGTGGGATGAGGTAAGTGACACTTGAGCAGACCCATACAGAGGGGTGCCACAGGTATCAGCTTGATGAACATCTGACAATGCAATGTTTGACAGGGGTTGGCCCCTCAACATGGCGAATGTGACCAACATGTTGATAAGCCGCGGTAAAAACTTGATTCTCCCGGGGTGTCAAATCATACCCCGAGGCGGGGGCATCCCAAATTCCCCCGTGTCTCAATCACCCGATCGACCCCCTTTGGAGCTGATGTCTCCCCATCCCCTCCAAAACTGACATGCTTACGCCTCAACCCCCTGGCTATTTATTTAAGCGAATAGATTAATCGGTTATGTTAAATGTGAATTATATAATACATTTACTAAAAACTATATACCTGTTTACAAACTCACTTCTTTTTTCGTCTGTTATCGGCGTGATAGTGGGTTAGTTGCTCCCTTTTTCGTCTGTAATCAGCGTGATAGTGGGGTAGTTGCTCCAAGTTTCAAGTTTTATTTCTGATCAATGCTTATTACAAGCATGTGATCATACAAACATGTACATTTGTTATATCCTAGCTACAATGAACATGTGATATTTTGAGGAAAAATAACACAATTCTGTATATTACAGATATATCAAAATGTAGATTTCTGTGCGATACCTTTATTAGGTACATACAATTTAGGAGAATGAGTCAATTTTTGAAGTGAGATAAAATAATTTTACGAAAGGAGGCAAGTTTTACCAGTTTAGTTTTGTTATTGGTACACATTAAATCTCTCAATTTAATCATACTGGCAGAAGAATTTTTCTCGTTCGTGGTTTAAAAGGGTACCAGTATTATTGGTGCCCGTTTTGGTTAATTTATGCAGTCGCAGGGTATAAGTATTATTGGTTCCCTTTCTATTTCATTCTTACAAGTTGCATTCGTCATTATGCTTACTGCTATTATGAATGAATTGAATTTAATTAATTTTCAGTTTAACGTAGGCAATTATCATTAAGCAATGAATGGAAGGCAACTAAAAGTTGTACGCATACACGATGCAGTAGTCAATTATAAGTAGGCACAAATCAATTGCACAATGGCACTTGCCATTTAGACAAATGCAGTAATCATTTCTCCAGTTTTAAGCATAGAGCATATCAAAAAGAAACATGTAATATCAGATGGACAAATACACACGTAACAATGCAAGATGGGATGTCAGAAGGCTCAATGTAATTTTTGCATCAAAACTGTTCCATACATCTTCCCCACCCGATTTCCTAATGGCCGGTTGCACAACACATGATTATCCAAGCGGCTATTATACCATAATAGAGAGTTATAGAAATCAGAGTTAATCCTGAGTTTTGTTCCGACTATCTTCGTTTGCTGGACGATTTTTTAAACACGACTTAAAATATCTGACGTTCGTGCAAGCGAGTTATCCAATCTAGGCCTATACAAGCTGTTGTTATACAAATGTACTGCTATTGGTAGGAATCTTTAAAAAACGAGGTACGGTGTTTTGCCATTTAAAAGAGAAATTGTATAAGAAATAGTTGACAAATACAATGATGTTGTAGAATAAGCCAAATAAAGCAAGAAGAAAGTAGATCTTACTCAAAGAATTTCCGAAAAGAAAAACTGCGCGGACGTATCACATCAGAATACAATTAAAATATACATTTTGATCTTTAAAAACAATCTGCATTAATAATAATAATGATATTAATAATGATAATAATAGTAATGATAATTCATGATCATTAATAATAATATTAGTAATGAACTAATGATAGTAACAGTTAATGCATTTTATTTTTTATTCATTATCATAATTATTATAATTTGTATTATTATCATCATCATCATCACCATAATCATCAGCATCATCATCATCATCATCATCATCATCATCATCATCATTTTTAAGCAGATAAGGAATTTACCCCAGTGACATTTTTAATTTATGTAAATGATATAAATATCTGCTGTGATCTGTTCATAAAGATCATTGCGGAACAGTCTACTTTAAACTGAAAGAACTTGTTGTGTTTTTAATTATTTCATTATAAGTTTCTTGTAATGTAAATTATAAATGATATGTGAAAACCGGGGAAAGTATATCAGATGATAGCGAACCTTAATACGGCATTTTTGTAAATTGTAATAACATTTAATTAAATCACATTCTGACCACTGGGTATTCAAAAAGGCGCATACCCAGCTAGATTCGAATACCCGGCCAGCTGGGAGTTGGGTTATTCGAAGCTAACTTGGTATTGGCCGTAACTTATGCAAAAACCCAACTCATAGCTGGCTGGATATTCGAGTTTAGCAAGGTATTCGTTGAACGTTTAGCGAACACCCAAGGTGACGGATACTTCCATCTGAACAAAGTGGCTCGTGGTAAATACTTTTTCTTTAATACCGTCTTGCACTATAAAGTAGATTTCTAAATGCAATCTTATCGAAGTAATACATTTTAATAATAAAAACAAACGATATTTAGATATATGTGGATGTAATTTAAACAGAATATATATTGCATTTTAAACAAAGTGAGAGCTTGAGGCTGGGTAAAGGCGCATGTCTGCCACATATAGATAACTCCGCATATATCTCACACGACAGACTGAGGGACGAACCGACGCGCAGACAACGACAAAACTATACAAGGGATTAATAAGCGTTAGTTGCCATAAAAACAAAGGCATACCAGTAGTTGTATCACTAGCAGTATCTGTTCAGTGCAATCCTGTGGTTTTAAATCATATCAAAGACTAAAAACACGCATTGTACGGAAAAGCGGTATCTGATTCTAACAAAATTATTCTTCTACAATATTGCCCGTATCTATAATAGCCATGTCTCTTCTTAATTAATCTTAACACTTATTAGTCACGCATAAATGAGTTTTTAATTTCCATGTTCAACGATAAATTGCCATATAAACCACCCCACTAGCAGGTTTGGATAATCGCGCGTTAATCGGAATCATAACCGTGAAAAATATGCTCCGGCAACCGGCGCTTATCAAATCAGTTGCTGAAAAATAAGTCGGTGTTCATTAAATCAGTGTTGTGCAACTGTCTTATTATAATCGAGGGTTAACGCCGATTATATTTGTTCAACAACCGGTCATAAAGCGGTTTGAGAAGCACAACATCATCAAAGTGAGTTATTGTATCTAAAACATTAATTCAGAGTGTTGCGTGAAGTCGGGATGAACATGTCGGCTCGTCGTGCATTCCTTTTATAATTGGTTTCCCGCCGTGGTTTTGAAGCACGCGCCACAGGCTATTACGTAAACTTTCGGTAAATCGATCGGGAAATTTTTGTTTGTTGCTATTTTATTGTTTATTCAAAGCTGTGAGTTGTCGTATAGGTATTCATCTATCGGTAAATGACGATCGTCCGTTGAAAATTGATTTATATTGGCTTTGAGTGAAATGCATATTTGGCATCCCTTTGTTGGTAAATAAAAAAGTTTAAGTAACTTTTATTAAACCTAAATTTCCTGTGTCTAAATTACAAATGATTAAAATCATTGTCGATATACAAAATTGTTAAAAACTGCAATGTAAAGCCTTACTCTTCCTCGGTAATCAACACGACGGCTTTAGCAACCCGGAAAAAACTCATATATAGACGTTGCAAATGTTTTGAAGAACGCGTTAGCGTCATATAAAAACTGACGTCGCTAACTTTGAGTTTATCCCCGATAGCGACGCTACGGGCGCCGCCATATTTGATTCAGCGACGTCGCATCATTAACATTATGGCCTATGGGAAAAATCACAAAAATTCAAATTTTGACTAAAATATCAAGTTAATCAAAAAAATGAAAAAGAGGCCTGGATATATGTTCTAGTGATGCTGGTGTATTTAATATTGATGTCACGTGCATATTCGAAATTTAATCGAAGTCTACCGATTGAGTGGAACAGACTTTAGACTACTGTATGGTGCTTTAAAACTGCGGTGCAAAGTGTTGGCGTTGTTTGAAGTGTTTTGAATTGACGATATCTTAAATTGGCGCAAATCCTATTAGCCGCAAAAACAAAACATTTACATAAAATGCAAAAAAAATATTCAAGGAAAGCTACAACTCAACCATAAAACTGTACGCTACGGTTACTCTCGTATAAATGCCCACATTCCCGACGTAATAGTTAAGTCTAACTTATGATTGCAATGCGATAAAGGTATAAAAAGAGAGTCAATAGGTAAAACTATAGTTATTGTGAAGTTTTTGTTACAAATCTACGGCGCTGGTTTTACACTTTTACACATAAAACAGTTAAATTCCGTTAATTTATGCCAATTTGTGTGCAATTAAAGACTATTAAAAATAAGCAGTTTCACAGTTTTACTGTTAAACATTTATTTGCGGTGTCTTATAAATGGGGTGATTTATAATGACGGTGTTTAGATTTGGCGCAACTGATGATGACCACCATATAGCCAAAATAAAACCTCCGCCAAACATAGTACTTATACAGTATGTACCATTTACAGGGTTTCTTAAGTTCTTCAAAAACAAGCCGATCTGGTTCTCACGTTACATCAGACTACTATTTGAAGGTGGAAAGACAGTCTTGTACCGAATGCTTGAAATGGAAATATCTAAACCGGAAAATAATTTACAGCTAATCCTCCCAGGTAAATTTTTCTTTCTGGCAAAGAAAATTGGAGATGAAAAATTGCTCAGACAATTGTTTCCTAATTCTATCGATAAAACACAGATAAATTTCGACATAGATAATTGGGACATTGCAGTTCTTGCAGCTGTCATAATATGTTTACTGAGTGACAGTGAAAATTCGGAAGAAGAGACAATTAACGCTGTAACAACAATTCTAGAGGCGAGGAAGAATTATGCTCAGTCTGATCTACTCATTTTAGATAAAGTAAAATATACAAATGAATCCCAAAAGCTTATCTCCAGCATTAGTATTCTTTGTTTGAGCTTGGACTCAGATACTAGGACATACTGCAAAAATATACTAGCGACTTTCAACAAATCACAAGAGACTCAAAACAACGATGATGAAAACTATTTTGAGGAGCTAATGTCACATGGTCCCGGAATCACAAGTATTGTCGATACGTACGATGGTAAGCATATTTGTCACATTTTGTACATGTTTGGTAAATCTTACACACAATTTGTGCCTTTAAATAAACAAGTCTCCACATTACACGGTATTGGCCATAAGTAAAATCAAGCGCCTTCCATAATCAAAGTTAGTTACTGAGACGGATGTTCAAAAAATTTGGAAAAGGTACATCCGCTTTTGGAAATGAATGTTCAGTACAAATGTGTATGGTAATTTTGAGTTAAACGTTTGTTTATCGATATGATACTGCAGAATCGATATTCACTGCTACCCAATTCTTCCACTTGCTTTTTATTTCATAGTTATAGTTCAATGAATGAAAGAAAACATGTTTACATGTTAAAAAAGAACACGAATATGTAGGTATAATTGTGATTGACCAGGTATTCAATAAACTTAAAATGACAAATAACTAGATAACATATTCTCTGGACAACTCTAAAACCTTTTTACAATATGTAAAAAAAAGAAAACGGAGGAAAATATTATCAAAGATGATTTATATAAAGCAATAACAGCAAAATTTATTCTTTCATAAAGATCGAACCTTACTTAGACTATGACAGTGGTTCGATCCCACCAAAACAGTTATCCATTTTGTTATTGCAGACACACTGAAGAGGTTAAAAGAACTTGTTAAGGTTATGGATGAAAAAGGAATTCCTTTTACGAATTACCATGGTATGTCCTTACATAATGTTGATTGTTTTCTATCGTATTGACTGCGTGGTCCTGTTTCTAGTCTGTCTATGTGTTCATAAATTTTATCACAACTGAAAGACACCTTATTTCTTAAAAACATAACACAATCAAGTCCGTATATAATATTATTGGTGACCTGTGAAAGCAATAGATAGAGTACTGTTTACCTTATAAACAGACATATAATGAAAAATGATATTTTTTTTAATGTGTCCGTTGAGTGACCAAATCTGTTCAGTGTGTATACTTGGTCATATGTTGCGTTTGCAGTTCTCGACTTAAAGATCGTGACACTCGGCAATAATGATGAGAAACAAAAAGCCGTAGAAGATATTGTAGCCACTGTTTGGCAGGCTGCTTTGAAACGATCTGAGGACCCGTCTGACTTTCCGGCAGTAAGACAATCCGTAGACTTCATTCTGGACGATATAAGAAGGATACCCGGTGTAGAACTTGGCAACCAAGAAAGACACTGTATTTTGTTCTTCCTCACATGCTATTCTTGGCGAGGAATGTTTCAGCTGATTGAGTACTTTGAAAGCTCTCTCTTTAAGCACCACATGCAGAGTGTTTCGGTAGCAGTAGGTCTCCTTTATGATGAGACAATAAGAATACAAGGACATTTGACATTCGAATGTTTAGCGGAAATTTTAAACAACCTAGGTAAACCTAATTGTTACGTAAGATATACATTTTCCGATAATGAGTATGAAATATTGCAACTAGGGCAATAGTAAAAGTTGTATTTAGGAATATCTACACTCACCCATAAATACGCCAGCTTATCTTTTTCTGTCATTGTAGATGACAATTTAGCTTGCATTACAAAGGAAAAGTTGTTATTAGTATATTTGCAATATATTTACGTACTACAAACCAAATAATCTAGTCATCTGAAAAATTTCAATGAACCCTTTGTTGCGGATATAGCTCTAATTTGTCTGAAATATAAAAACACCAAGGTGGCCATCAGTTTGTCGTTTGATTTGGCATACGTTACGATATGTGGAAAAACGTATGTGCAGTGTAAGAAAAGTTCTTTATAAAAACGTGCACTTTAGGTAACACTTTTATGCTCTAACAACCGGCAAAATACCTTGTTTAAAGTAATGCAAATATCTTAACTTATGTGGATTGTTGACTGAGGTTCTTTCATATGAAAATGTTCATGAAACATACAATCTCGATTCAGTTGACCGATCTCATGAGCGTTTCAGACGACTAAACTAAGTTCATAATACTTTACAGAAATATTACATGTACAGTGATTTTAAATTGATAGTTCTGTTTAAATCAGTAATTAAAGTGAACGATTGATGTTTACATTATTTCCCTAAGTTTCGACAACCAATTCTCTGTAAATTATTCGATTGTCTATGATAACAATCAGATAATTTATTTTCTGATTAATGGACGTCGATTTGGTCTGTGTTTTTCTTCGTGGAAGATTTTTACACTTGTTATTACTACATTTGCCAAGATATATTTGTCACATAGGGAAGTGGATTATTTCTAAACAAAGGAAGAGGTTGTGTGCCATATCTGGAATGCATTTGATTAAGTAACTGCTATTCTTAAACACAATGGCCATCATGGTTTTGCTTTTCTTTAGCAAACCTTCAATACCAGCCAATTGTGGAATGTTCAAAAGGACAAAACGAATGTGAATAAAGCAGGCTTTGGATGTTTTACAATTGAACGACCATACACATTTTAGTTAATTCATGTCAAAGTGCCAGATCACCTCGCCCTAGGGCACCTAATATGCTGTATGCCAAGAAGCAATACCACGTATCAGCATATTGAGCTTATGTCTTACAATTACATCGCGCATACCCGCACTTTACAGTAATTTATTCAACGGGATAATCTGGGAGTGTGGAGAATATTATCTGAAACTTAAAGTTAAATATATCTATTTCAATTTCTTCTGAATAAAAGGGGTTTAGTTTTTTAATTGAAAAACGACAACATGGACCTTTTTCGAAAGCAAGCTTAGCATATATAGAGCTATGTTATTTTACACATAACATACATGACTGCTGATGAACGAATAAACGTCTATTTCCCCATTTTCTTATTAGATCTTGGTGACGCAGAAAATACTGTAAGTGTTCCGATCAAATGCAGCTCTGTGAGAGGGATGAAAGAAGTCCTAAAGGTGTTAAGTGATGAACAAACAACTAACCGTCTTAACGAAATAGCCGACACATTGTCACAGACAAGGGGGGAGATTAGCCTGATTGTTTTCCCAGAAGTGCATGGCTTTAAAGGAGTCTTTGATGAAATAGGTATTAATGAATTTGTTTATCATCCTTAATTATATTAAGTACATTGCAAATCCATATGACTTTAAAGTAGTCTATGATGGACCATGTATTAAAAGAACTCATAAATGAAATTTTCGGATGAACAGTTAAACAATATACAAATTAAATTGACAAAGAAAACACTGTCAGTTGGCTTTATTTTTCAGCTTAGTAAATGCACAGGGTCAGCTATTGTGGCGGCTAACCGTCCTTCGTCCATCATAACATCGCATGATAAACCGTTAAGTTGATACAATGTAATACTTGGCTTTGATATTCCTTAGATAGTCTTCGATTAACGGTGTTCGAGTATTTCAGTTACGTGTACATACAGAACTAATGGTCGCTTTACAGTTTTTTTCATTCATTTATACATAAACTTTTATTCTTTTTAACTCTGCTCGTAAACATTATGAAATATTCTCTTCTTAACACATTCTGAAATATTTCATTGGAATGTTTAGTTTCTTCGTTCATCTCCCAATACTCGCGTACATTGATGAAACAGGTAGGTATTAATAAATAATAATTAATTAATGAATAATAATGATATGAATATAAACTATTCTATACATGGGTTTGAAAACAACAAGTGGTCATTCTTTCTCCTTAAATATGGCCTTAATAAACTAACCAATTTCCCTACACGGGTTACAAAATCTACTTCGAGTACAATAGACCACATCTTTTCAACACACTTGGAAAATATCCAAGATATCAGGGTGTTAAACCTCAGCTTAAGTGACCACTACTCGGTTTGTTGTTTTCGTAAAATAAACATAGCCATTAAATCTGCACTCTGCAATCATAAAACAATTCAATACAGAGATTTTAATAAGTTTGATGAAGTCAAATTTGAAATGGACTTACAGTCATCTAGACTAGAAACAACCGAGACTATTTCTGACCCAAATATGTCCCTTGAATTTCTGTATGATAAAATGGATAACCTTTGAAACGTCCATGCCCCAGTAAAAAGTAAAAGAGTCAAGTATCTTAAACAGTCTGAGTGGTCTACATATAAAATAAAAGAAGCTAGAAAAATGAGAGACAAATATCACAAATCGCCTCGAATAATCATCTTTAAATTGTATCGTAACTAGTATTAATGCATTCATTTATAAATGTATAAATCAAATTATTTTCCCAGAGAAATTAAAAAAAGCTTGCGTTTTACCTTTATATAAGAATGGGCCAACTGAGGATGTAAATAACTATAGACCTATGTCTATAGTACCAACCATTTCGAAGATTTTTGAGAAAAAAAACAGATTGCAATACAATTACAAAATAAAGAACATATTGCTCAATCAGGATTTCGAAAAAATAACATTCATGTCAGACCGGTCTTATTCTTCTAGTAAGTAAATGGTTAGAACATATTGACTCTGTTAATCTTATTGGCACGGTTTTTCTTGATTTTAAAAAGGCTTTCTATATGGTAGACCATGATATTTTACTGCATAAATTAAAATTGTACTATATTACATTTGATACCATAGAGTTGTTTCGTTCATCTTTATCTAACAGAACCCAGATAGTAAAAATTGGCGTATGTCACTCTAAAGAACAAATCATAAAGACAGGCGTTCCTCATCTTTTATATGTAAATGATATACCTTAGGTTTCAGAATACGCAATAATAGATATGTATGCAGACGTTTCAACTTTATACGCTTCAAGAAAACACTTCATCACAAATTGAACCGAAATTACAGACTGAATTGATAAGTATAAATAACTGGTGCTCTTTTAACAACATGGCTCTAAACCCAATCAAAACTACATGCATGCTTATTGGATCGCCTTATAATGTGAAATGATCTCAACCCATTGAGCTTACCATACTTGATTGTCCTATAAAAGTTGTAGAAAGTCAAAAGATACTTGGGGTTTACGTTGATCAATACTTAAAATGGAATCTACAGATAGAGAAATTATGCATAAAACTGTCAGTAAATTAACACTACTTTGTAGAATATCCACTCTAGAAATGAGACAGATGTTTTATAATGCATATATTCTTTCAGTACTTGACTATGGGTCAATCACATGGGGTATTTGTACAAAACAGCTCCTTTTAAAACTAGCCAGTCTTCAAAAATGTATCATAAGATCGATCTTAACAAAGTCTTTGCGTACACCGTCGGCTCTGCTGTTTAAAGAATTTATTATTATTATTATTATTATTATTATTATTATTATTATTATTATTATTATTATTATTATTATACAAAATCAAAACGTATTTCTTGCTTTCATTTTTTTGTATTTAGATTCAGAATCTTCAGGGTCTGGAAGTTTTAGTTTCGCTGAGGAAGTTTATGATACGTTACCTGGTGACAGAAATCTAGAGGTAGAGCAACAGTTCGCCACAGACAGTTCTGCTCCTAAATCTGATGAGGTAATCATTTAGCAAATACCAAACAGTCTTGTTTATAATCTTTATGAGATCCGCCTTTAAAAGCTGAAAAAAACTCGACAAAACTAATGGCAACATTTAAAATTAGCCATTATGGCACCCATATGTTTAGCTCACCTGACCACGAAGTGCTCATGGTAAGCTTTTAGGATCGTTGAATGTCCGGCGTCCGTCATTCGTCTGTCTGTCCATAAATAGTTTACGCTCTAGCATCTACATTTGAAACAATGATAACTTGAACACAATATGTATGGCCAAAAAACCTTGGATGACTTCGATAAAGTACTTTCTGAATTATGGCCCCTGATTTAACATATTTGCAATATTTAACTATGTTCATACTCTAGCACCTTCGTTTCTTCGCTAATTCTAACAATATTTACAGAGAATATGTATTACCATAATATCTCGGATGAGATGAATTATGGGCTTGGTCGGATTAGTTCTTCCAGAGTTGTGGCCCCTATTTGACAAAAACATGAAATGTTTAGCAACATTTACACTAGAGCACCTTCATTTCTTCACTTATCCTAATCATATTTACAGAGAATGTGTATGACCATAAGATCTCAGATGAGTTATGGCACTTAATTTAACAAAAGTACAGTATTTAACTGTGTTTACACTCTAACACTAATCCTAATCAATGTTGATGAACCTTGGCAGGGATGTTCCTTGCATGAAGCTCTGCCAACGTTATTCAATATAATTTCAAAGGCGAACAAAATAAGCAGTGCTCTTTGGGTGAATATCAAAACAATGCAAATAATTTAAAATCGTGACATTGCTATAAGGAACTCGCTTTGTTCTTCACAGTTTGGGTCAATGTACTCGGGTTAACAATAGGACCCTAACGACTTTCTTGTTTTTCTTCCAGTTAGCATTTTGTTAATACTACCTCGATGGCTATACCTTTTGATATTCATAGACGTGAGAATATGGCGGATATTCCGGGGTTCTTAGGCGGCAAAATAATTAAATAATGTTCCCATAATGAATGTTTTGTACCAATATTTTAAAATCCTACATTCTATTCCTGCACGTTTACGACTGAAACCTTACATGCCACCCATACCTTCTCTGTCTCCAACAAATTTTTGCATCATTGTTTACCTAAGGCTATTTATACGTATGGAATGTTTAACAACTAGTTTATTTCGAATACAAAAATATTGTAATAAACTCGTTTGCCAGTAGAGGCCTACCGGAAATTGATAGGGGTTAAGACCGTCCACATCTTCATTATGACAGATTTAAGGCTGTAACATATGCACTCTTGCAGATAATAATTATACCTGTTAAGTTCTACGTGCAGCTATGCTGTGTGTAATCAAAGACATTTTTAAACTGCACGTTTTAACACCTTAATGTTTTCGTTTTCTTAAAATTTGCAATGTCAAAAATGTTTGACAAATGTTATTACTTATTTTCATTGAAAATTTAACGTCCAATGAAACCAGGTAGAGAACCTGGTACGGAGACTTAGAGGAAACAACAAAGTTTCGTTTATATAGGTCATAGCCTTTTTTGAAATCGTATACGCTCGTATATTATGGTTTAATTATACTTGGAGCAGCATTGATCAAATGATAATCGTTGTTAGTCTTTATACCTTCCTGATAACGAGACCAGATGTAAAAGATCGGCATGAAAATGATTGTATGAAGCTATAGTAGTAGCCTTTCTCAGACACCTTTGTGTATTATTCTTCAAAAAGGATCATAATGTACGTGTAATTTTAGCTTTTCAACCTTTATTTGTTTACGGTTGAACTGAAGTTATTAACGTTTGATGGCAAAATATAGTGTGCATTATATAATGTAATGTTTAGTAATTCGTTCATTTCAGCTTTGACACAACATCTTAAGATTATTTTTACTATATATCGAAATAAGCGAAATAATACAGCCTGCAACTTATTCATGCTTCGTAAAAAAGCATTCATTACTCATGAGTATAAGAATAAATACTCCAGTAGAAAGCAGGACAAGCGTTACATGTAGAAGAACATTATTGTTAGATATTCTGTCGCGTATCGTTTTCAGATATCGATCTTGACGGAAAATGAAGACGAAAGTATGGAGAAGGGAGGCGATGAAATTGACAAGAGAAATTCAATTAGAACTAGTCATGTAGGAACTGCTCAAGAAGGTACAACGTTCGATTATTATAATATAACACAAATTGTTACAGTGTGCAACTCAGGAGTGCAAAATGATCCAAAGATCTTCCCGCCATGTTTTAGTTCAGAACGTACAGTGCTACATTTGTAACATAGTTAAATGTTTGAACTTGAAAAACAGGACCTACAGATTTCATTGAGCGATGAAATAAATTAAACAACTCGGCCAAAGTATCATTCTAGTGAGAAAATTGATCAGGAGTAGTGATGGTTGTTTGAAGTGTTTCAAAGCGCGAGAGAGATGACACTTGTTACTTGGTGTAAGTTTGAAACATGTCCTACATAATTCATCACAACTATGAAGAAAAACAATAGCATATTTCCTATCATTTAGTCTGTAGATAATCAGCTTCTGTCTATTTTTAAACTCAGGTGACTCTGTATCTAAAAGAAGAAGTTCCGAAAATGAGGAGAATGATGTATCGTCTGGTAAGGGAAACCTAATTGAACATCAGCATTTTATTCCAGACAGTTCTTCTGCTACAGCTGAAGGGGTAATGCAATAAAACATATATTTATCAATATCTAAAGATTTGTTTTGAGCTTCTAAGATAATAACAATCTGTGCATTCCAATTGTTTCTCAATATTTCAAAATTGTTTTACTATATATTGAAATATAGAAGAAATACTTAAGCTTTTCAATTGATTGGTGTTTCGAACATTCTTCATGAAAAATAAAGAATAAACGCTCCAGAAGTCAAGCATAATATGTAGAAAAACACATAAGTTTAGATATTGTATCGCATATTGTTTTTAGACACCGATTTTGACAGAAACTGAAGACGAAAGTTTGGAGAAAGTAGACGATGCAGTTGATGAAAAAAACACCTTTGAAAACATTCAGCTAGGAACTGCTGAAGATGGTAAGTTGTTCGATAATTATAATATCCTAAAACGGATAACAACTAGAGGTTTTTTTTTCACAAAAACATATGTCTCCCACATAGTAGTTTGTCAATAATCATACTGAAACAGGATAATAAAAAAGCACAAAAAACTATTTTTAGAAACAATGGCCTCGTCCTTAATTTTTTTTTGCTCCAAACACTTTAAAACCAAAACAAAAATTTAAAATCTATTTTTAGTTACAGTGACCTTGACCTTAAAAGTATTTTTTTTCTTAAACACTTTAAAACCAAAAACAAAAATTTAAAAATTAAATCTTTATTTAATAACAGTGACCTTGACCTTGAACCAAGGTGGTAGTTACATGCGCTCTGCACATCGTGTCACTATGGTGAACTTTTGTGTAAAGTTATTCTAAGATCCTTCAAGGGGTTCAACATATGTGACGTGGACTGAGAAAATGGGTCCAGATGAGCATTAATTATTATTGCGCAAATGTAAAATGACAAATAACCAATTTTCACCAAATTTTGACTAGGCGTAACCATTTAAAAATTATGTTTATTGGAAATGGCATTCACAAATATGCATGAAAATGATTCTATCGTGTCTTTATCATAAAGCATATTACCATAGCAACCACTAATTCTGTCACATTCGAAAAAGTGAAAATTAGGGCACGGTCAATCAAAATGAGGATTTATTGAAAAGTTGAGAAATGACAACAAAATAGAAACAAGTGAAATACTGAACAATAATTTATGTGTTATCATGTTAAATTTCAAGAAAAAATACCACCATATGAATGTGTAACAAGGCAATCTACAACGTCAACTATATTGACGTTAAAATCACTGTTTCGACGTCACAAACGTCATTGTGAAGAATAGCAATATGTGTTATCTTAAAACAATCATAACTTTAAAAGTAGCCATAGTCAGCAGACTTCACACTTTTAGAAAACATGTAAAACAAAATGAGTGATTTTTACTCATCTGGACCCATTTTCACAGTCACAGTTACATATATGGAACGGACACGAAATATAGGCATATGGCCTTGACCTTGAGCCGGTGCGGTTGGTTCACAGGTTCTGTACATCGCGTAGTTGATGTAAACATCTGACCCAAGTTTAATGAAAATCCGTCGAGGGATTTAGGAGATACGGAGCGGACACGAAATACAAGGCTTAAACCTTTGACCTTGAGCTGTGACCACGACCTTGAGCCGGCGTGTTTGGTTTATTGATTCTGCACATCGTCTAGTTGAGGTGAACATATGACCCAGGTTTCATGAAAATCTTTCAAGGGGTTTAGGAGATATGGAGCGGACACGATTTTGCCGGACAGACAGACAGACGGACGGACGGACGGACGGACAGACAGACATGGCAAAAACAATATATCTCCCCAATATTTTATGTTTTTCATACAGTATCATTATTAAGAGTACAAAATGATCACATAATATTCCTTTCATGTTTTCATATCAGAACTGAACATTTCTAACATTGAAAAACCGGACCGACAAATTGACAATTATGGTGATGGATGTATGGAGTGTTCAATGCAAGAGAAAAAGAGAGAGAGAGAGAGAGAGAGACAGAGAGAGAGACAGAGAGAGAGAGAGACAGAGAGAGAGACAGAGAGAGAGAGAGTTGCCAGATTCTTTTTGAAGGCTTTGATTTGCTCAGTAATTCTTTACATGTCTTATGTGTAACCTTTATCAAATAATCATTTTATATTATTATTATAAACTGAAAAAAATATAGCAAAGAATATCATATCTTTATTATGAGTTACTTACACTACCTTCCGTCATTGTTTGCAGTCTCTAAAGTAGAAGAGCTAATTTTGAAATGCTAAATAAATGCTAATTCAAGATGCTAAAGAAATGTATTCACGGATGTTAAAGAAGAGTTTTCATACCTTGTCTTATTTATCTGTACTTGTGATGCATTCCTTCTATTATTGACTTTCCAATAACTTCATACATTTTCTTGTCTAGAACTACAAGGCAAAAGGTTAGATATAATTGAACATCCGATCAAAATGACCCTTTCTGCGCCCCGATTCTTGACCTTGTATTATAGCCAATGGTAGCAAGGTGAGCGATATAGGGCCATCATGTTGATTTGTGACGAACTAGCAAGAACAATGATCCCTACAATATTTCAGAATGCTATACGTGGCTTAATATAATCAATTCGCGTTGATTAATTTACGTTAAGATTATCTATGTGCTTCCGTACTTGATATGGTGTTTTAGTCTCAATATCAAAAGCAACGGGATGCATTTTTTTGTCAAGTGTGTTAGTACGAAAACTATACTTTCGTTCTGAGAAGGAACAAAACACGAATATCCACGAGCGACTTGCGTCCAGAAACTTTTACACACTTCTTTAGTACAACCTGTAAGTTGATTTGATTTTTTATGATTAAAGGATGATTTTTTATTAATATTTTATTATCTACCTCTTACATTGATGAACACTCATGAAGCTTGAGTTTGTTTCAGATAATGCAATGGCTGATAAAAACCGCTTAAAAGAAGACGTAGCTGCTTTTGGTAATTTGTTTTTATAATCACACATCGGGTTGTTAGTTTGGTTGATATTCTTGCTTGTACAGTAAACGCCGTATATAACGACTGTGGACATAGCAAAAAACATATCTTCTGGGCCCGAATACTTCCCCTTCTTTATTTCATATGAATATATTTCATGGATATAACATACTCTGGATATAAATAACAAATAAAAATATTCTCGAGATGTTTGTAATATACGGAGTTTACTGTAATCAGAATTAAAAAGCACACTTCATTTCACTTTACCAGTATTGTGCATATTGCGTGCTTAAGAAATAATTACCCTGCGTCATTGATCAGTAATTTTTGTTCAGAAAGGTTTATTTTGTTATAGTTGTATATTACTGAAGTGTTGGCATCTCATAGCTCCATTCTATATTATACATTAAGTTTAATGTATCTTCAAACGGTAACTTGGTTTTTTATGTGCATGACTTGTTTGCTGTTTTGTGTCTGTGATTTTCTTTCACGCTATACTTGGCGAAAGCGTTGCTATCTCTAGTAGAGTGCCTAGAAGCATACCATTTACGCGCAGTTGGAGGTTTCATTCTTCTGGGTATCATCACTTCGGGTTGCGTTTGGAAGCTATGATTGATGGTGGATGGGAATGACAATTTTACCGTTTTTGTCAAACGTACTTAATGTTAATTTTGTCTAAAGTACTTTTCTTTTTGTCTTTTTGAATGCCTCAAGCAGCAAATCAGAATCATGTCACAGCTGTAATCGCTTTGCTCCCATGATTGTTCGAGAAACACCCTTTCTAGCTCAAGTACCCTAGTAGCTTCTTTTAATACTGAGTTTTCGCTAGCTACTTTTTCTAGATTCCAACGGCATTAATAACCATCTCTGTCGATTTTCGTGGAGTCTTTTTCTCTGTCTATATTGAACCACCGAGCAATAAAATGTTCATAAAATGTAGGATTGCCTAACGACATTGAACACGGAAGACATCCATATTGAGTAATCGTAGGAGCAGAAAACAATAGCATCATGTCCGATATAAGTGGTATCTTTAAGTTCAAATTGAAGGTCACTGCATAATTGGTTGAGCTGTAATAACTGCATCAATACAGGTATCAGGATCTTTAAATATTTACACATTTTAACATATGCATGTAAAACCAGCACAGCTCCAAAGTGTAAGACTTGACAACAGTAGAGTCCCTTTGTGTATTCAAAAATAACGACTTTGATGATATCAGTTGAAGCGAATGATGTGTGTTTTCTTCTTTTTTGCTACAATTATATAAATGCTTTTGTTTCCAATTGATCAATTCACAAAGTTAGAAAAACAATCACGGAAAATATCGATATAAGCGATATTGATATAAGAAGTAGAAATATCATACATCAAATTTTCCGATAAGCCTTTTATTTCATAGCTCAACCAGCTTCTTGAGCGTTGGTGCACTTTGCGTACTTACGAACGTGTTTTTATTGTCCTCTCTACGGTTAAGAAATAATTGCCCCGCGTCTCGTACTTCGATCAGTTGTTTTTGTTCAGAAAGTTTTATTATCCCCCGCCTTAGCGGAGGGGATATAGTAACGGGCTCCGTCCGTGCGTCCGTCCTTCACACTTTTGTCCGGAGCATGACTCAAAAAGTATTCAAGGGAATTTATGTAAACTTTACACACAGACAGAGGATATTGAGAGGTAGTGCAGTGCCCAAAAACCATAACTCTACCTTGCCTATTTTTAAAATAATGCCCTTTGTTACATTTTCTTGATTTTTCTTGTCCGGAGCATAACTCCAAAAGTGCTGAAGGAAATTACTGGAAACTTAATACAGTGATAGAGTACAATGAGGGAAAGTGCAGTGCCCAAGAATCATAATTCTACCTTGCATTATTTTTTAATTACTCCCCTTTGTTAAACATTCTTGATTTTTCTTGTCCGGAGCATAACTCCAAAAGTACTGAAGGGAATTTCTTGAAACTTAAAACAGTGATAGAGCACAATGGGGGGAAGTGCAGTACCCAATAACCATAACTCTTTTTTGCCTACTTTTATGCTCTACTGGACGAAGTCTAGCGGAGCTTATGCCATTTTTGTTTGTTCGTCGTCCGTCTCTCCGTCCGTCCGTCCGTAAACTTTTCCTTGATAACGCTCTACATGTCGCAATTTTCATTTGACTAATGAAACTTGCTGATTAGGATTCCTCCAACTTGTAGATGTTCTCTATTGTTTTTGGGGTCAGTGAATCAAAGGTCAAGGTCACAGTGACCTCCAAAAGCGATTCATTGATAACACTCTACAGGTCACAGTTTTCTTTCAACTTTCATCAAACTAGCTCCGAATGTTATCCGCAACATGTAAATGGTGTTTTTAGAGTCAGAGGGTTAAAGGTCAAGGTCACAGTGACCTCCGCTAGAATGTCCTTGATAACGTTCTAAGGGTCACAGTTTTCATTTTACTTTCATCAAACTTTCTCAGAAGGTTTCCTGTAACATGTTAAGGTTCCCTATTGATATTGGTGTCAGTTGTTCAAAGGTCATGGTCACAGTAACCTCCATTAGCGTTTCCTTGATAACGCTCTACAGGTCACAGTTTTCTTTAAACTTTCATCAAACTTGCTCAAAAGGTTTCATGTTACATGAAGATGATCCTTATATTTTGGAGGGTCAGTGGGTCAAAGGTCAAGGTCACAGTTATCTATGTTAGATTTTCCTTGATAACGCTCTACGGGTCACAGTTTTCATTCAACTTTCATAAAACTTGCTCAGAATGTTCTCAGCAACATGTAGATGAGCCCTATTTTGAGTGAGTGGGTCAAAGGTCAAAAATAATTTCCACTCAATATCTTGAGATCTGAATCACCGACAGTCTTTAAACGTCATAGGATGATTGGTCTTACTGAGTAGATTATTCCTACTGATTTTTGGGGTCAGTGGGTCAAGGTGATAGTAAACTCTGTTAGCTTTTCCTTGATAACATTGCAAAAGATTTTCACAAAACCTGCTCAGAACAATCCAGTCAGACCAGAAAGATTCTGGCCCTTTTGGGCCTCTTGTTTAATTATCCCCTTTGTTACATTTTCTTGATTTATAGTGTCCGGAGCATAATTCCAAACGTACTTGAAACTTTATACAGTTACTGTATAGAGCACAATAAGGGGGATTTTTCTTGTCTTGAGCATAACTCGAAAAGTACTGAAGGTTATTCCTTCAAATTGCAAATAATAAGGGAGGATACAGAGGGGAAATGTAGTGCCAAAGGACGATAACTCTGTGGGGTTTTTAAATTGTCTCCTGTTATTGATTTATTTTGGACAGAGCATAATATTGCCCGTAGTATAACTTCAAAAGTATTAAGGGAAGTTCTCGAAACATCATACAGTGATAGAGCACAATACTGGAAAGAACATGCCCAAGAATCACAACTGTACCTTGCCTAATTATACCCCGCCAAATACTCATATTTTATTAAATTAGAAACTATACCATATCAATTCGTCTCACCTCAAAATTCTTAGTAGTAGAAAGAGCAATAGGCGGGGGGATGGCCATGTCTAACATGGCTCTTGTGTTGTTTTAGCTGTGTGTTATTGAAGTGTTGTGCATCTCAAAGCGGTAACTTGTTTTTTTCTGTGCATGACTTGTTTGCTGTTTTGGGTCTGTGATTTTCTTGCACGCTATACTTGGCGAAAGCGTTGCCATTTCTAGTGATTAGTACCTAGTAGCATACCATTTCCGCGCAGTTGGAGGTTTCATTCTTCTGGGTATCATTACTTCGGGCTGCTTTTGGATGCTGTGCTTGATGGTGGATGGGAATGATACTTTTCTCATTTTTGTTAAACGTACTTAATGTTAATGTTGTCTAAAGTACTTTGCTAATCGTCTTTTTGAATGCCGCAAGCAGCAAATCAGAATCATGTTACAGCTGTTATCGTTTTGCTCCCAAGATTGTTCGAGAAACACCGTTTCTAGCTCAAGTATCCTAGTGGCTACTTTTTATACTGAGTTTTCGCTACTTTTTCTAGATCCCAACGGCGTTAATGAACATCAATGCATAACATAAAACATAATACATAGCCATTTAGAATATCCGAAATTAAATAATTTTCTCGATAAATCGCAGAGAACAAGAAAATAACAGCTCTCTTAAGATACATTTTAACACTTGTTTGACAAAAAGTATATTGATGCATTTCAGTGTCAAATCCTGAGAATGAATTGAAAAATATTCAAATGTCCACTGAGGCTACTACTGAAAAGTTGTCACGATGGAAGGAAACAAAAGTAAATATTGCAGTTATTGGTCAATCGGGATCCGGGAAATCGACTTTAGTAAATGCCTTAAGGGGAGTGCAAGACGAAACAAGTCCGTATTACGCCGCAGTTGGAACTACAGAAACAACGACTACTACAGAGAAATACGATCACCCTGAAAATAAAAACGTGAGGATTTGGGACTTACCTGGATATGGTACACGGCGGTTCCCATTGCAGAAATATCTACAAAATTTAGAAAGCATGTTTGAACAATATGATGTATTGATTATTGTAGCATCCAGTCGTATATATGAAAACGACATCAAATTTGCGGAAGCATTAGACAAAAGAAGAATGTTTTACTTATTTGTAAGATCAAAATGTGACAATGATATTAAAGGTAAAAATCAGGAAGTAGCCAAACAAATGCTTCAAAACATTCGCGAAGATTGCATGAATAACCTGAAAGATTCATTAATAGAGGAAAAAGACGTTTACTTAATTTCAGGCGAAGTTCCAAACCATCCGATGCTCGATTTTGAAAGGCTATCGATCCGAATTTTAGACCATCTATCTGAATTGAAAAGAACTGCTCTTCTGTTTTCCATACCTGTGACGACCGAAGGGTTATTAGACAAAAAGATAGCTGAACTTAAGGGGAGAACGTGGAGGGTAGCCGTTAAGTCTGGCGCCGTAGGAGCTGTGCCTATCCCAGGTCTATCATTTGTAGTTAACTTAAAACTAATAAATGAAGAGATAGAGTTGTACAAAAGCCAACTCGGGCTACGTAAGGCAAACTTAGAAAAAGTTATGCATGTAACCGGTATTGGGGCGAGGGAATTGTCCGAGAAGGTGCAATTTAAGTCGATGAAGTTTATCGTGGCTTCACCTTCCAGTGGTTTTTCGATTTCTCCTCTGCAATTTATGTCAGTCCTGACAACTGTTGCAACTTCTGAAATGATCGGAAAAAGTTTTATGGTAATTCCAATAGTCGGTAGCTTAGTTGGTGGTACAGTATCCTTTGTATCAACTTATTATACGTTGAAATACATGCTTGACGCGATGAGGGAAGATGCTCTAATAATTATACGCATTTTAAATGAACACAGAATGTATACCGTATTATCGTAAACACATCGAATCGTGCTACTTACGGCCTTCAAATTCGGAAATTGCATTAAAGGGCGCATGTAATAGACTTTGTTTCATGGCGGTAGCTGTGTTTGTGTTTTATGTTGACAAAATTTGAAGCAGAAAAAGGTCGTAAGAAGGAAAACTGTAATAGCGGGTTTGTAAAAGAAGTCGTAACTGCTACTTAAGTTTTAGTTTATTTTTAACTGAGCTTTCATAAGAAAAGTCATATCTGCTACTTACACGTACGACCATATAATCATAACCAGACAAGAGCTAAATGGCGTAAAAGAAGTTTGTATCAGTAATTATAGTATGTATGTTTTTTGTTTGCAAACACTGATATTGTTTTAGTTCTGAAAGAAAATAAAACTAGTAAATTATGTATACAGTGCAGTACAATGATAAGATTCCAGATTGCACGTTTGTTAAGCTATTCATTACTGTTATTTAAATATGAAGCCTACATCATGGCACACTGTTAAGGAGTTTCAAAGCGGGAACATTCACATGCAGACAGGATTTATTTATTTACATTTTGCTAAGTGGACAAGGGTATTTTATACTTTTAAATACATGTTTTTATGTGTCCTGAATTGTGTACTAACTTGTTATTTTTGTGATTGCATGGTAATTTTGGTGTTTATTTGTAGTCTTTCCCTCTAAATAATATTTTCTAGACATTAGAATAAAAGCAATTTAGCATTCCCAGCTGGGGTTGCGCAGTTTCTCAATTTTCATTATTTTATTATATGATTGACTCGATCATGGTGTTTTTGAAAGGATAAAATAAAGTTAGTTAGAAATATGTTTAGCATTGAATCAACCTTAATTGTTTGATGGGTTTCAGAAGTGGTGTGTAGATGGGGAGTTTAAACATCTTTATGGTTCAAGTCAGTACTAGATATATATGCTTAGACTAACTGGCCCGTTTGAAGAGTAAGGCAATAAAAAGGACTCATCTCCATTATCTTTGTCATATAGTTGATTGTTTCTTACTTATAGCATCGTCCTATTTAAAAAGACTTTCCAATTATAAAATAAATCGTCGGTCTGTGTCAGTGTGTTTTCATTATGTTACGCTATAGTCGCTTCAACTTTGAAACTGCACTAGAAATTCGAGAACCAATGAGACAAAGCAAAGCCTAAATACGGAATCCTGTTTGTGTTATATAATGTGTTTGTCGTTGCTCCAAAATTAAGACCGACAAAATACATCACTAAAATGCGCTTCAACGTTTTGATAATGCGGTATGACCAAAGGATGTTACCACTCGTTGTTGTGTTTACATCTTTAACGCGATTTTTCATATTCTTACATTATTTATGCAAATATCGTTACGTTTCGTGTTAGTTAGTATATGGTAAAGTTGGAGTTAGTGTGTACCGTCCGCCGATCTATAGATAAACTTGCATCGATGAAAACATAACGTATGCATATAGTATTTAAACATCAATCTACAATGTCGTGCGTCCTGTCCCCGTATGCGATACACAACAATGTGAAACGACATTACGTCTGCAAGTTGATACGACATACGACATTTCAAAAAGACATCACACCCAAATGAAACGAGGAACGTCAACGTAAAGCAACGTACGGCAATCTCAAACGAGATTATTGCAATTTGAAGGTGAACAGGTTTGGTTCATGCAAGAGTGGCATCAACAGGACTAACCAAGGGTCATATTTTGCAGAATGCACAATTTTGTATTGTATCATAAATATAATATTGCGTGGTACTAAATGCTAGCTTTGTCAAAATAATCATAAAATGGGAAACTGATAATCAACTTACACATATCCTACGATAGAAGATTTTGACATACGTTTTATGAGCCACAAATGCCAACGCATTGCATTTGTCGGTGAAAATTTTTTTTCTTGATAATGTTAAGGTGCACAAAGTGCTTTGTGTTTTAATTGACAATACTTTTTCATAGAAAAATCACATGTCCAAAGTATTCAGTAAACTAAATTCTAAAATAACATTATAAAACAAATAATTTTACTTGTCTGATGATATCAAGAAGATGTATTATATGTTTTGTCATGTTTTGACTTCTGTTGTACAGTTTCAGTCAAAGGGATAAGCTCAAAATAAGATTTATACACAATTCAAAGGCAGTAAGTTATTTAAGTAAGCCGATTTTAACATGTTAATTGGAAATGTTTTGTGAATTAAACTGTACGATTGCTAACAGATATGCATATTATATCAGCTTGCGTCATTTAAATGTTTAATGCAGCTTTTACCGATTTATATGTCAGACTTTATACCATTTTCAAATAATAGCACTTACAGACGCCGTTCGTCAGAACAAACTGAAACCACGTACACATAAATTAAAAGATGCATGTACATGTAAATTAAGCTGCATTCAATGGAGAACGGAACCCTCAAAATTAAAAATTGTACAATAGTTTATGTCTTAAAAACATAACTTTAAGACTTTGAGAAATTCCTGCTGATGATTGAAAAACATTTTACTATTGCGTTGAACTGTTTATCTGAAACATGATACTGAATAGGAATTTAAACAGTTAAACACATTACAGTAAAATGTTTAAATATATCCACAGTTAATTAGCGAATGAGTCAGTGTTTTTCAGGAGTGTTTATATTTTATATTTGTTTCATAATGCCTTGTTATGCCCCCTTCGAAGAAGAAGGGTATATTGATTTGTAGATGTCTGTCTGTCTGTCTGTCTGTCTGTCTGTCCGTCCCACGTCCGTCCGTCTGTCCGTCCGTCTACCAACTGGTTTTCGAATGGTACCTCAAGAACGCTTGGGCCTAGGATCCTTTAACTTGATGTGGAGGTTGGTCATGACCAACAGAGGACCCCTATTACTTTTAGGTCAGTATGTCAAAGGTCAAGGTCACAATGACCCGGAATAGTAAAACGGTTTTCGGATGATAACTTGAAAATGTTTGATCCTACTATCTTCAAACTTAATATGGAGGTTTGTCATGACCAGCAGATGACCCCTATTGATTTGAGGTCAGTAGGTCAAACTTCAAGGTCATGGTGACCCGTAATTGTAAAACAGTTTCCGAACGAAAACTCGAGAACGCTTGGGCCCAACATCTTGAAACTTGATGTGGAGGTTGGTCAAAACAAGTTGATGACCCCTTACAGTTTTGAGATTAGAAGGTCAAAGGTCAAGGTCATAGTGACCCGGAATCGTAGAATGTTTTCCGCTCAATACCTTAAGTAAGGAGTGACCCATTGCAATGAAATTTGGTTTGTAGGTAGTTTGCGGGGAGAGGAAGCTTAGGTTGCATTTGGGGTCACTACGATCAAGGTCAAAGTCACCACTTCATTACATGTGTTAGGAGTGACTAATTGCAATGAAACTTGATGTGTAGGTAGCTTGTATGGAGAAGAAGATATTTAAATATGTTTTCTTTTAAATTTTTTAATTGTATCTTAGAAGTATGCTTGGTCCTAGAATTATTATACTTTGTAGGCTTATTGGTGATAACCTATAAATGATCCCCATCGAGTTTGAGGCAGATGAGTGAAAGGTCAAGACTATTTGGGGATTGAGAAGAGGGGGAGGGGACATACGTTTTTCTCAGTCGAAAACAATATTCTAGTTATATATGTAAACTCAAAAAGATATCACATTACATGGAATCATTACTTGTGCAAATGTGTCTTATACTTTTTTGTGCAAGAATCTTTTACAGTAATGTATTGTTTATGATGATTAAATATTGAAACATGCAGTTTATAACTTACTATAATGAACCGTCAATTACGTTGCTGGTAATATGTACCACCCTTTGACTGTATAAGCTTGAGAACTTTATAAATTCAAGGACTTTACCGAGTTACCTCTCTTAGTGTAACATATGCCATCTACAGTGGTCTTTTAGTAAGTTATTGCTGTTTCATGAAGTGCGTTATGTTATAGCATATCTAATCAGCGCTTCTTTTGGCCTTTCCCTTTCATAATTTATATTATAATTATCAATTGACAAAAGATAAAAACTCATATCTGTAAAGCTTCAATAAATTCTTCATTACATACAGAAAAGACGTATCATTTGCGATCCAATGAGACTCTTTCCTAGTAGAATACCATATAGCAAGTCAATCAACCGGATTTTGAAAAAAAAAAACAGTTAATACATTTTTGTTTTCTAAAATTGTCACTTATTTTGTTAATTTGTTTCTTTTGCCTTTCTTCAGAGAAGTTTTTTCCCATTGTTAAAAAATGGTTGTGTCGTTGATGCAAAGTGTTATGTATCTTAAAAACTATAATATCATCGTCATGTACTGTTTGATAGCAGGAAGTTACTGCAGCTTTTTATGGATGATTGCATGTAAACTGCCTTCCAATCCTTTCGTTATTTTTGTTTAATTATTTGGAAGGAAAGCGTTTTCTGCTACAACGAACGATTTTAGATTGAAGTGATATGAAAATCAGGAACTTTTTAAACCGTCTATAGATTTCCTTTAGCAAACCATTGTACATTGATACTGAAACTTGATGACGGCTCAAATGATACAATATTAGTATACCAGCTACTATATTCATAATTAGATTTGAAATCAATGTAATAATGAGTTACATGTACTATGCACTGTATTTTTTTCAATATTTTTACGTTGTTTCAATGCGAAAACTTTGATGGTGATAAATTACTAATAAAAAATTCACATACAATCTAATAAAATGTTACTTTAATGCATTTATAATGAAATGTACTTCAAAAGTTTGGTTCCATTTTTTGGATGAATGGGGGAATGTATAATTATGTTTTCTTTGGATATATCTTTTTTATATTTTTATGTTTCTTTCCTTTTCTGTTCTGTCTTAGCCAGGGTAACTCAGATAGTTAACATTATTAACATATGTGTTTCATGTTTTGTTTCATATGACTTGACTACAGCTTACCTTTAGAATACGCTCTCTTATCTGTAAATAGAACAAAAGACTTTCAGTTCTTAAAAGAAAAACAATTATAATAGATGACCTATCATTTCTTGACACCTTATTAATGGAAGTAAGAGATTAATCAATCTCAAATAGCTCATATAAAAACAAAGAAAGAAAAGGTAAAGTAACAACTCTGCATTAGAAAAAAATCTTGATCATGAAACAAGTGTAACTGAGGATAAGGTAGAAAAATTGCAGGAAAAAATAAAGAAATCAAACTGATCAACGATGAAGTTCTTAAGGGGGTCACTGGTGAGGTTTTGGATTTGCGCACTTCCGGAAATTTACATTTGTTGTATTTCAAAAATGATGAGTTAACTGGAAAAAACAATTAGGTAGTAGTGAACTTAGGCACAATAGGAATATTTTAGCGTAAAAAATTGAACATTTTTGAGAAAAAATATTTCGACCTCACATTTGGTGACTAAATTGACAAATTTTGCCATATGCCAAAAATGGGGGTAGGGGTACAAAAATAGTCAATTCTCAAAAACCATTTAAGATATTTACATAATTCAAACTGTATTATAAGAATAATTGTTAGGATATAAAAGTTCATTAATAACTAGTTTCTTTTACAGTTCTTTGTTACAGACATATGCCGTCATATCTCAAAGCTCGCCGAAATCTAAAAAACACATTTTTTGTCAGTTTTTATTGAATTTCTTTCTTATATGCACATTGACCCCCATTTTTTGTTTGTGCATTCCAAAACAAAGGTTTTAATCAAACTGCAGACAAAATATCTGAAAAAGCTTGTTACTCCTTTATCATGAAATATTCATTTATCAAAAATTGAAAAAATGAATTTTAGTAGTAAAGTGGGTGGGGTAATAATAAGGAGCGTATTTTATATTCAGATGATGATAGAAATACCACTATCTCTAACTTTTCATCCTTAAGTATAATATACTACATAAGAAAAGATTAGAAAGTGATATCCATTCTGAAACATACACCACATACATAAACGTTTATAATACCAAAATTCTAGCTAATTCTGCATTAAGCACCTTGATCTGATAGTGTATCACTAAATATTAATATTGTGAAAAAGTTAAGTCATTGACTCATCATTATTTTTCCAGAAATTAACTAGCAAAATGTTAGTCTCCATAAAAAACAGGGTCAATAAAATTTCTTGTTATTTTGAATTTCAGCAGTGATCCCCCTTAAGGGATATCTTTTAAGATCAAGGACAAACAGGTCAATTTAAGATTTAACAATCAAAACGATATTTTTTATTTAGAAAAACGCAATAATATTTACAAAACTTTAATTCAGAATGATGACTGATAAATAAGCAATCATAAAAGAGAAAACAAATATAATGGAAATTTTTTTTAAATCAAAATAATCTTTCGAAACAGAAGATTTTAGAAATTTCATACATGATATCAATTATACAAAATTATCTGATAATGAGAACAAAAATAAATAAAGGCTACTAGTTTTCAAAGAGGCTGCATTTGTTTAAAACAATACGGCAAATAATGATAATAATCATCGGGCTTTGGTGAGAAATTGTGCTTTCTATTTTAAGCGCCCTTAATCATTCCTATTTACATATGACAGGGAATCTTTCTTTAACTCAAACATATGAAATAATCACATGCATTGCCAGAGAAAGTAAACCGAAGTTGATAAATTGGAGACCTATAACTATTAAAATGGGATCAGGGTGCATTGCAAACACAATAAAGTCTACTATATAAATTGATAAGTAAAGATCAGACTGAATTTATTAAAATGCAAAGTCAGCTATATGTTAGTGTGGAATTTTGTGCAGTGTCATAAATATCGAGAGATGTTGCCGTCAAGGCGACCCTCTATCTTGCTACATTTTCATTTTATATGCAGAAATGCGTTATCTAAAATGAAAATTCAAACACATGAAAGAAAGCAATATTGTTACGTTCTAAACAAGCTAAGGAACTTGAAGGTCTTTTAGCTTATAGTGAAGTAAGTGGAACGCTAAAAAATATGAAAAATGACAAAAGTCCTGGTTGTGATGGCTTTACCTCTGAGTTTTACAAAGTGTTTTGGAACACATTAGGACAGTTTGTTGTAAGAGCCATAAACCATGCTTTTTTGTCTAACTCTTTTTCAAGGAATATTAAATCAGGCACTATAACGTGTATACCTAAGGAGAACAAACCTTATCAATTTTTTTAAAAAAACTGGAGACCAATAACACTTAAATGTTTTATATAAACTTGCATCTGGTAGCATAGCAAATAGGTTGAAAAAGTATTGAATTCACTTGTTTCAAAAGACCAAACCGGATTTGTTGAAGGACGATTCATTGGTGAAAATACAAGATTATTATATGACATTATGCATTACACCGAGGCAAATAATAATCGTTTAAATTCATTGAAAAATCCTTAAGTTTCTTTAATTTTGGAGTCATGTTTAAAAAGTGGGTTCACCTGTTCTTGCATAACACAGAAGTTTGTGTACAACTGAATGGATTTTTATCAAATTTTTTTTAAGTGGAAAGAAGCTGCAGACAAGGAGATCCAATTTAGCCTTATATTTTCATATTTTGTGCAGAAATTCTAGCAATCTAAATAAGGCAATGCAAAGATATTACAGAAATAAAGATTAAAGATGAAGAATATAAAATATCTCAGTTTGAAGATGACACTTCTCTTCTACTAAACGGAAATGATAAGTCATTGAACTCTGTCTTAGATATATTACATAGGTTTTTCATTGATATCTAACCGAAATATAAACTTAATATACTGAAAATACTAAATTGATATGAATATGCTCTCTTAAATATAGTACAAGGTCGATTAAAGCAAGATGGGAACTTTCATGGGGTGATACTCAATTCAAATTACTAGGCATACGTTTTGACGTTGATTTGAAAAGGATGTATGAATTAAATTTTAAGGATAAAATAAAGAAAATGAAAAACAGTATCAAATACTGGAAAAGACGTCAGTTAACACTAATATGTAGAATAGCTGTTGTTAAAACAATGTTACCTCCCTTTAGACTCATTTATTTGTAAGTCTGCCAAAACCCAATGAGAAGTTCATCAATAATCTTACTGATATGCTAAATGAATTTGTATGGTGTGGCAAAAACAGAATAAAGAATACAGTACTGATCAAAGATCTCACTTAAGGTCGTTTAAAAATGATTGGTGATTACATGAATATCCTAAAAATTAAACGGCTAAGAAACTATGTTAGAAATAGTAGCAGTAAATGCTACAATTTGATAAATTCTGTGTTTCACATGGATAGACTATTTAACTGTCGTAAAATATTTAGTGAAACCATTATAGCCAATATTAAGAACACATTCTGGATAGATGTACTCAAGGCTTACATGTGCTACATAGATAAATTGTCTATTGGTAATACAACACAACTTCTTTATATGCCACTCTTTTATAATGATAACTACCTCATAAATAAAAGACATTTATTTTTACCCTCTTTATACTCTAATGGGATAAGGTTTATGAAAGATATTATTGATGGTAACGGAAAGTTTGTAAGTTTAAATGATTTAGAAGAAACAACTGGAAGAACACAAAATTTCCTTCAATTTTATGGCTTAAGAAATGCTGTAAGTATAGTTACATAAGGAAAAATAACATACCATTACGGAAAACTAAAGAATTCCTTAATCCGAATATAAGTTGTTACATGCATCCAATTTTATAAATTTATATATAAAATTCTTATCAAAAATGAAGAGAAACCCACAAGCCAAATTAAGTGTGAATCCATGAGTGAAAACACTATTAACTAGAATTTAATTTATAGTTATGTTTTAAGTGTACAAGAGATACATAGATACAGTGGTTACAGACAAGAATTTTACATAGAATCTAAGCAACCAATTCATTACTTTGCGAAATGAAGATCAAGAATGATAAATTTGTCACTTTCTATAAGCGCCACGAAGAAACCTTATCCCACCTTTTTTGGGAATGTCACAATGTCAAACCAATTATACAATATCTAATTAATGAATTAGATAATTTTGATCAAGATTTTGAAATTAACAAGTTCATGGTTTTGTTAGGGTCGGGAAAACAAGATTACAGGTTGGATATTCTTTGTTTAGACGTGAAGACGTATATATACCTTTATAGAAGAAAGGAAGTATTGCCTTGCATGATAGGTTTGAAAAACAGTCTAAAGTTAGCATGGGAGATATATAAAATCTCAAACGTTACTTAACTTGAGAATAACAGTGGATAATTGTAAGACACATTCTATTATAACTACAACTGGTACTTTTCTAACAAAAAACTTTGTATTTTCAAGCTATAAACAATATTTTACTGACACAGAAATAACAATATACTTTACACAATAAACCTACAAATATCTTTTTTTGAATCAACAGAAAAAAAGAAAAAATCTGTTAAATATATTATTTCTCTTTTCGTTAAGACATAATAGATCCCAATTTTTATGTTTGTGTTGTATTTTTTCAATATATAAAAAAGGGGTACACATCAAGTTATTTACAATCATGTAATAACTATGTCAATTTTGTGAACTTTGTCAAACATGGAACTGAATAGGTTATATATTATTGTTTCATATAATAGTATGAGGTACTTACATCTATGTTAATATAGTCTTTGAAAAAGCCATAGAGCTTGTTTGTAATTACAAACATGTATTATGAAATAAAAGATTATTCCCCCTGAAAAAAAATAATATTGTTACGTTCCAGAGGGTCAGGGGTCCCTAAACCTCTGCACTAAATAAATGACTGTTCTAGTACGCTTGTTATCCGTATAATTAGTATAATGGTAGCTGACCTGGAACCAGGGGTAAACATGTCTTTAAAGACTTTAAAATACTGTCGACTCCTTATAAGTATGGGTACTGTAGTTGGGATCAGGTAAACTGTGACCTCTAAGTGAAGGTGCTGCAGTTAATGTCAGGCAAGTATTGCAAACTTGCGCATGTACTAGCGATGCCTGCTAAGTGAAGGTGCTGTGGTTAATATCAGGTAAGTGTTGCATTCACGTACATACACTAGCGGTGCCCTATAAGTAAAGGTGCTGCAGTTGCATCAGGAAAGTATACAATGGATTTGGAATATACCCTGCTGCTTAAGGACTTATGTAAGCTTCCAGACGTCGAAGGATCGCAGTGGCGTGAAAACAATGCTAAATTGTTTTCTTCATAAACAAACCTGGGCTATTATATGCCCACAGAAATCAAACCACACCGATTTAACTATTTAAATTTAACTTTATTAACAGTAATAAATATTGCCTAATCAATATAAGGGCTTGAATGACTTCATAAAAAGTTTTACTAAGGTTTAGTGTTAACACGTTACGCTAATCAAAATATAAGGTCTCCGTGTTTTGTTGTATCAACGCGCGTATACCTCCGATATGACGGAACTTTATAAATTTTCTTCAAGTCAAATCAATCCACTGTGACATACAGATACCAGATTCAATATCTATGGAATTAGGAAGAACCAGAGAAAATCGATTAAAATATCAAACAGTCTATTCTTATATATTGTAAGCTCTGATGTGCTGTACTTTTGAATCCTATTAGTCTTCATGTGTTATTGTTGTTACTTGTAATTTGTGAAAACAGTCTTAAAGGTATCCAGGCATGCACATCTGTTTGAGTCAATAATAACTGAATACACATTGAGCTCACAAAGGCCAATATAATCAATCATTACTGGCTTTCAACCTTTCTCTCTTATTCCCGTATTTAAGTACTCTCACTACTTTCTTCTGCTTTCTTATTTTCGTTTTTCTTCTTCTCTTGTTTATATAATCCCGGGTTAAATCCATGTAATATCTTTGTTATAATATTTGTTCTCATTTGCTTCAAATGACATCTCATCCAAAACAACTAGGGCAATATGGATTAAACTTGTCAGGATTGTTCCTTTCATAAAGTTCTTTTAAGATAAGTATGTCAATTTTTAAAAAAAATTCAAAGGTAACTGAGAGTGAGCAGCTTTAACTTATGACCCTGGGTCACTTTGGGGTCACTTAATTTTACATAGACTTCAGAAGGATGATGTTTTTAATCTTCTTCTCCTTAATTACAATGTCTAGAGCTTAGATATTAAGTATGTAACATTGTCTAGTAGACCTCTACCAAGTTTGTTCAAGTCTTGCCAAAATGTGGCCCCGCCATACGGGTCAATTGTTTTTACATTGATTTTTAGAATACACCTTTCAAAATATTGTTTTCCAAAACCGCAAAGGCTAGAACTTTGGTGAGTAATATTGTCTAATGGACATTTACCAACTTTGTTCATACCATATCCCTGGGGTCAAAATTGACCACACTCAGGGGTCACTGTTTTCAATATAGACTTATAGGGAACACTTTTTAAAATCTTCTTCACAGAAGCCACATGACCTTTACGTTAGGTATAAGATATGTAACACTCTCTAGTGGACTACTACCAAGTGTGTTTAAATCTTGCCACTTGAATTAGCAACAAAATCTCGGTTTTGTTTAATTGTCGGATCTACGCCATATTCAGATGCTAGCCGGTTATTTGTAAATGGACTTCGAATATCCTTTAACTCGTAATTTGCAGGATTTGTAAGGAAAGTACCCACTAGGTCAATTGGATATATACCTGATTGTATAAAAGCTTTATTCCTTCGATTGAAATAATTTAAGACTGATTTAAAGTGACTGAATGGTTCTCGAATTGTTCCAACGATGACCGTGTCTTGAGGTAAAATCGTGGACCATTCTTTCTTTCCATAAACCACGTGGTTACATAAAAATGTCAAACGTTTTTCAAGGAGCTTTCTTAGCCACCGCGAACATCCCTTAGGAACCAGTGATCTCCTTAGCAACCAGTGACGTCCTTAGCAACCAGTGACTTCCTAAACAACAAGTCCAACAGCAGACAGTCACTTCCCCCAAGAACATGTTACCAGCTTAGCAACCAGTGTCTTCCTTAGTAGCCAGTGACTTCCTCAGCAACTTCTAAGTCTCCGTGCAACCAGTGAGCTCCTGTGCAAGTGCTGGCATCCTTTTGCCATTAGTGACTTCCACAACAACCATTTACGTCCTTAACAACTAGCAACAGTTGACCTCTAAGGAAATCTCTCACATCACATAGTGACCAGTGGTCACCTTAGCAGGCATTGATTTCTCCTGACAGCTGGTGACATTTAGCTTTCTTTATAAAGCAGTGACTTTGCCTAGCAAAGAGTGACTCTTTAGCAACTATTAACTGTCTCCGGCAACAAGTGTCTTCTATCGGTATGCGCGCTGGTTGTCAGGTGAGCGATATGGCTATTATGGCCCTCTTGTTATTACATGTTTTCAAGATAAACTTGTACTAGACGTTTTCTTAAGATTTAAATCTTAAGAAAACGTCTAGTACAAGTTTATCTTGAAAACATGTAATAACAAGAGGGCCATAATAGCCATATATCGCTCACCTGACAACCAACATTATTATATCTCGTATATACAGAATGAAAACATTTTACAAAATAACTGTAAGTCTACTAGGGGACGGTTCTACGACCCCCGATAGTCGTATGACGGAGATAATATATGGGGTTACCTTCGGGGCCCGAAACTGAAAAGAATTGTTGGTGCATTAATCTAGTTTTGAAGTGTATCACACCTTTGTTTAGTTTTGTTTTAGAAATAGTAATCTCTTAAAGTACTATAACAATTGGGGTTTCCCAGAACCCTATGTATTATCTCATCAAATGTAGTCAACGTTCATTTACGTGAATCTGTTATTAAATGAAATTTAGAATGATATTTACCTAGATACTTCGGCTTGATCACAAGGTATTCGTGCTAGTCGTGTGAAGCACATGGCATCACACCAGACCTAAAATATGCATTCCTACCTGATTTATTTCGCAAGACAGCCTATTTATGAAATGAAAAGTGGTTGTAATTTATCTATCCTTTGTTCTATAGAGTTCGCTCTATTTTTCATTACTGGCATCAGGTCAAAGCCACATGATTTCGGTATACATGAGCGTTCAAAGAGTTTATTAAGCAGGTTTTTTGAAAAAAACCTACTTTATTAGAATGGCGATGTCGTATGTCGGGCGGACGGGCGTCAAACATTGGTTTCCGTTCGATAACTGAAGTTAGAAGTGACCAATTGCAATGAAACTTGGTGTGTAGTAGCTTGTTTGGAGACGCCGCTTGGGATTGCATTTGGGGTCACTAGGGTCAAGGTCAAGGTCACTGTTACTAAAAATAGAAAAATGGTTTCCGCTCAATAACTCAAGTTAGGAGTGACTAATTGCAATCAAACTCTGTGTGCAGGTAGCTTGTGTAGAGAGGAAGCCTGGGATTGCATTTTGGGTCACTGAATTCAAGGTCAAGGTCACTGTTACAATAAATAGATTTTATTTAATTTTAGTTTTTAGATTGTTTTAACCAAAAAGAAAAATTTCGGGGTCAAGGTCACTAAGATCAAGGTCAAGGTCAGTGTAAACGTCCCACAATACAACGGGAAAACATGGCGTTACATGAGTGAAATATAAAAATCAATACCAAATTTTTACGGTCTGAAGTGATTTAAAAATGGATTTAAACATTCAGACTTCGCTTAAATGTAGCAAAAATGCCATAGTTTATGATGACAGTAACGACTTTAACAGACACTAAGGAATTTCGAAGGAATACATATAAACACAAAGAACGCCCAAGAATCGCGGAATCATGTCAAGCCAGGAATGAAATATTACGGAAAATCTACAGATGCACCAAAGATAGATAAATGGCGACCACTATTTGTTTCATGTGTAGGCTGGCTTGCGAAATACATCAGGTAAGATGGCATATTTTATGTATGGTGAGTTGCCACATGCTTCACACGACTAACACGGAGACCTTGAGATTAAATCCTGTAAAATACATCCAGGTAATTTCTAATTATAACTTTCATTAAATAACATATATTTACGTAAACAACAGTTGACTGTACTTAAAGTCAAAATAGACATTAAAATAACTTTATAACGGGTTTAGTGAAAACCCGGGTATAACAATATAACACGATGACACCAAAATTGTTCTTGATGAAACATCACAATCTTTAAATGACGGTCAAAGTATTTTATCTGATTTTGCAAATATGTCAGGACTAAGAATAAACTTTGATAAAACTAAGGTTGTGTGGTTAGTATAATGATAAAGTACAGTTGTGAGAGTATAAAACAAGTTGGAAGAAAATTGGAATAAGCATAACATCAAAATGCAAGATAAAATATATAGAAAATTTATTGTGCACTTTCTTTCTGTAAATAGGAAAAGAAACATTAAACCATTAGTGTTGGGAGAGTAGATACACTAAAATCATGTTCAATTAAATTTGTGTTTCAACATTATAAATGTCAAACGTAGAAATGGACAACATTCTTTTTGGTTTTAGAGAACAACAATCAAGTTTATCTATAGATTTGATACTTGTATACATCAAGATGTACGTATACAATCATTATGTAATCAGATACACATGTATAAACTAAAAAACATAATACTACTTACAGATGGTGCCAATTCATATGGTTAATAGTTTTACAAGATAAATGACGAAACTACCATCTCCAAAGGCTACCAAGATAAACTCATGCATGACTGAAAGATATAAAGCATTTTGCCAAACAGTCTATTCTTATATATTGTAAGCTCTGATTTGCTGTACCTTTGGATCCTATTAGTCTCATGTTTTATTATTGTAACTTGTTATTTGTTAAAACAGTCTTAAAAGTATCCAGGCATGTACATCTGTTTGAGCGTATAATAACTGAATACACCCTGAGCTCACAAAGGCCACTATAATCAATCATTACTGGCTTTCAACCTTTCTCTCTTACTCCCGTATTTAAATACTCTTTCAATACTTTCTCTTGCTTTCTTTCTTCTGTTTTTCTTCTCTTGTTTATATAATCCCGGGTTAAATCCATGTACTAATATCTTCGTTATAATATAACCTCAGCTGAGCACAAAGTGCTCATGATGAGCTTTAAGGATTCTTGGATGCCCATCTGTTACCGTTCGTTCTCATTTGCTTCAAAAGATATCTCCTCTAAAACAACTTGGGCAATATTGATTAAACTTGTCAGGATTGTTCCTTGCATAAAGTTCTTTAAGATTGTATAAATAGTTAAATTCCATACAGAACTCTGGTTGCCATGGCAATGCAAAGGAAAAGCTTTAAAAATATTCTACTCCGAGACCACAAAGCTAAGATATTCGGCATGAAGCATTGCCTAGTGGACCTCTACCTAATTTGTTTAACTCATGATCCCCGGATCACTTTGGGGTCACTTTATTTTACATAGGTTTCAAGAGGATGATGTTTTTTAATCTTCTTCTCCTTAATTACAATGTCTAGATTTCTAAAATGTGGCCCCGCCTTACAGAAAAATATATTGTTTTCCAAAACCGCAAAGCCTCGAACTTTGGTGAGTATTATTGTCTAATGGACCTCTACCAACTTTGTTAATATCAAGTCCCTGGGGTCAAAATTGACCACACCAAGGGTCACTGTTTCCAATATAGACTTATAGGGAACACTTTTTTAAATCTTCTTCACAGAAGCCACATGGCCTTTAGGTATTAAGTATGAAACATTATCTAGTGGACTACTACCAAGTGTGTTTATATCTTGCCACTTGAATTAGCAGCAAAATCACTGTTTTGTTTAATTGTCGGACCTACGCCATATTCAAATGCTAGCCGGTTATTTGTGAATGGGCTTTGAATATCCTTTAACTCGTATTTTGCAGGATTCGTAAGGAAAGTACCCACTGGGTCAATTGGATCTATACCTGATTGTATAAAAGCTTTATTCCTTGGACTGAAATAATCTAAGACTGATTTAAAGTGACGGAATGGTTCTCGAATTGTTCCGACGATGACCGTGTCTGGAGGTTAAATCATGGACCATTCTTTCTTTCCATAAACCACGTGGTTACATAAAAATGTCAAACGTTTTTCAAGGAGCTTTCTTAGCCACCGCGAACATCCCTTAGGAACCAGTGATCTCCTTAGCAACCAGTGACGTCCTTAGCAGTTCCCCCAAGAACAAGTTACCGGCTTAGCAACCAGCGTCTTCCTTAGTAGCCAGTGACTTCCTCAGCAACTTCTTAGTCTCCGTGCAACCAGTGAGCTCCTGTGCAAGTGCTGGCATCCTTTTGCCATTAGTGACTTCCATAACAACCATTTACGTCCTTAACAACTAGCAACAGTTGACCTCTAAGGAAATCTCTCACATCACATAGTGACCAGTGGTCACCTTAGTAGGCATTGATTTCTCCTGGCAGCTGGTGACATTTAGCTTTCTTTATAAAGCAGTGACTTTGCCTAGCAAAGAGTGACTCTTTAGCAACTATTAACTGTCTCCGGCAACAAGTGTTTTCTATCGATATGCGCGCTGGTTGTCAGGTGAGCGATATATGGCTATTATGGCCCTCTTGTTATAACATGTTTTCAAGATAAACTTGTACTAGACATTTTCTTAAGAACTTTAAGTGATATTATAGAATTCGTTATACATTAATATATCTCGTATGTACAGAATGAAAACATTTTACAAAATAACTGTAAGACTACTAGGGGACGTTTCTACGACCCCCGATTGTCGTATGACGGAGATAATAAATGGGGTTACCTTCGGGGCCAGAAACTGGAAAAGAATTGTTGGTGCATTAATCTAGTTTTGAAGTGTATCACACCTTTGTTTAGTTTTGTTTTAGAAATAGTAATCTCTTAAAGTACTGTAACACCCGGGGTTTCCAAGAACCCTATGTATTATCTCATCAAATGTAGCTAATCTAAAAGCTTTTTTAATTAGAGTCAACGTTCATTTACGTGAATTTGTTATTAAATGAAATTTAGAATGATATTTACCTAGATACTTCGGCTTGATCACAAGGTATTCGTGCTAGTCGTGTGAAGCACATGGCATCACACCAGACCTAAAATATGCATTCCTACCTGACTTATTTCGCAAGACAGCCTATTTATGAAATGAATAGTGGTTGTAATTTATCTATCCTTTGTTCTATAGAGTTCGCTCTATTTTTCATTACTGGCATCAGGTCAAAGCCACATGATTTCGGTATACATGAGCGTTCAAAGAGTTTAAGCAGGTTTATTTTTAAAACCTACTTATAAGAATGGCGATGTCGTATGTCGGGCGGACGGGCGTCAAACATTGGTTTCCGTTCGTTAACTTAAGTTAGAAGTGATCAATTGCAATGAAACTTGGTGTGTAGGTAGCTTGTGTGGAGACGTCGCTTGGGATTGCATTTGGGGTCACTAGGGTTAAGGTCAAGGTCACTGTAACTAAAAGTAGAAAAACGGTTTCCGCTCAATAAGTCAAGGTAGGAGTGACCAATTACAATAAACCTTGGTGTGTAGGTAGCTTGCGTAAAGACGCCGCTTGGGATTGCATTTGGGTCACTAGGGTCAAGGTCAAGGTCAATGTTACTAAAAATAGAAAAATGGTTTCCGCTCAATAACTCAAGTTAGGAGTGACTAATTGCAATCAAACTCTGTGTGTAGGTAGCTTGTGTAGAGAGGAAGCTTGTGATTGCATTTGGGGTCACTAAATTCAAGGTCAAGGGCACTGTTATTAAAAATAGAAAAATGGTTTCTGGTCAATAACTTGAGTTAGGAGTGACCAATTGTAAAGAAACTTGGTGTGTAGGTAGCTTGGGTTGAGAGGAAGCTTTGGGTCATTAGGGTCAAGGTCACCAGGGTCAAGGTCACTAGGGTCAAGGTCAAGGTCACTTTTACAATAAATAGATTTTTACTTAATTTTAGTTTTTAGACTATTTTAAGCAAAAAGAAAAATTTCGGGGTCAAGGTCAATAAGGTCAAGGTCAGTGTTACTGTCCTGTTGTTTGTATTTCATCGAAATTCTTTTCGTGCTGGTTTACAGTGGAGAGAACTATGATAATACCTTTCTCACGGTATACATGTAGCAAAGGTCATTGCCATAATCTGTTATAGAATTCATCGTCTGATTTTTTATATAATCTTTGTAGCCATTTTGTTATAACGACCATTGAATTCGGCTACCAACTTTTGTGAGCTTCCGTCGTTGTACAAAGTTTTTGCAGTTTCTACCAGAATGGGTAGATCTACCAATTTATATAGCCGGTACCACTTTTTGGAACACAAGTATACGCAGCACATTTTGGTCATTAGTCAAGTTCAAATATTCTTTTGCACATAGTCTACATGTATGCTAAAGATTTTTATAAATTGTTAACAAATTAAATTTAAGCCAAATACATTCATATAGATTTCTAGTAAAAAGGCTGCAGCATTGTATTTATAAGAAATACATTGAGATCTAGTCAGGATAGTTTTTATCATTTTTAGACTTTTATAACGTTTTGATATTTTAAATTAATTTTGAGTTCGTCTGACTTTATATTGAATCTGTTATCTGTTGTTACAACGGATACGCATTATAAAGACAATACAGTAGCTGTGATACAACATAACACGAAAACCTTCGACAGTCAAAATTAACCACGTCTATTAAGTCTAGTATATTTGATTCTGTGTAACGTAATAAATTCTCTGAAATTAATGAACTCAGTTAAGGCATATTTACATTAGATCTTAATGCATTTTTCAAAATACAGTTAAATATAAACTGTTTTAATCAGTATTGATAGACTTGCACGAGCAATAAGCAACCCAGGTGTGTTTAAAGGAAACAAACCTCGTTTTGTGTTGAACCCTTTGATATGTATCTTAGAGCAACAACTAGCTTCGCCACTAGACTAGATGATAATTATATTCTATCAGAACTTTAAGCAAACTATTTTCAGCTTGTTATTCTAACAGGGCTCAATCACCTACATTTTTGCAATAAAGGAGTTAATTGAGTAATAAATGAATGGACTGATAATCATAAAATAAAATAGTAAATGTAAGGACTGAATGTCAATCCAACGTGTATGCCAGTATTAACTCCTTGTATTTAGAGAGTCACTATATATGTATATTAAAGTAGTTAACCATACTTCCCCTGTAAAGTATGAGCTATCGTTCTTGCCTAAAAGTTAGTGCCATACTGCGAAACAAAAATATGTATTCTGTGGTTACTATAGGTGCCCAAAAGAAACCAAGGTGTGAAACCAGATTAGTCATAACTTGAGTTACTACCGTATTTATTTTAAATGACAGTCGCTACATACCTAACCGTTAGATGCGAACTGTCCCTTACATCACGGAGCGGCCTAGTTTATACTAATACCGCTGTATTATATGTTTTGCAAATATTTTGAAATAGCCAAAGTCACTACCGTATTTGCTCTAGTTCAAGTTCCATCGCATGTATAAATTGCCAGCTACCATAAAGTATTTCTACATGATAGCAACCTTTCGTTGAGTACTAGGCTTTTAGAAGCCCCTGGCCCACGTGACCATAACAGTATGGAGTATATTGTGTAGAATGTACACACAGGTCTTCGGATCGCTAAACAAGGACATACCATTACTTCTCATAAGACTGACTTATATGTAATAAGGTTTTGCGAGCAAGATGGTATCTCCAAAAGTACATCTAGCATATTGATCGATTCGATTGATCTTTCTGGGCCATACGTTCAAGTCCTATGCTAAGCTCTACAGCTTTTACTGAAACAATTCTTCATCAAGATCTTCATGTTTCATTGTAAATACCTATGGAAAGAAGATACTATTTACTATTTACTAGCAATATTATCGTTTGAGAGTCAGACACTCGTAAAGTTGAGCTTAGCTATCCAATGGACAGCTCTTCTACTAATTCTTGTAGATGTTCGCTGACATGTAACTACATTTTATCATATATTTTAACCAGCGCATTCTGCTATTTAGTGTTTATCTTATAACAAAAACATCCGGAAATGGTAGAAGCTACACATGCACGATCTTTTCATAGCCAAGTAATAATCAGAAATATAAGAAGAAAATAGGCCACTTACGACCTTTTGATCATTAATTTCTAACTAATCTTTCATTATCAAAATGAAAAAGACATTTTCACTAAAAGAGTATTTTGAAATAATTTTGATGACAAAAAAAACGCGTTTCTTTTCAATGCTTTACCGGTACCAATATATTCGAATAAATTTATGTAACATTTCTTTCAATGAGTAGATCGGTTATCTTTAAATACTGTATGGGTGACAATGGCATTCGCAGTGATTACATGTTGTCTGCCAGCTGTTGGTCAACTGGGTCATTTTAACTTGAAGCATGTGCTCTCTTATAAGGTAAAGTGTTTGTTTACGATAGTGTCATCCCTATTAAATGGTGCAGCCATTTCTGACTTATGAGACACTTTCTTTTCTGAGCATATTAACCTCTCGAATCCTATCCTTTTATAGCAGCCAGTGCACCAGGCATGTATGCGTACATGTACGATAACCATTATTTAAGTAGCTGGCGGCTCACCAACCGGCAATAACACGGACCCGTGCTGGGATTCGCGCTCCCATGGTGGATGCCTTAAGCACTACACCAAGGGATGTGGCAATATACATTTTTAATAACGTTACAAGTGGAGTTTACTGTATAGAGAATATTACATGCATAGCTGTTCTGTTTGGTTGTATCACTCGAGTGGATTGTGTAGAGTCGTATTCTCATAAGTCCGATAGGGCGAGTAGCGATACAATCCACCAGAACAGCAATGCCGGGCAATTTTTATTTTATTAAGAAGAACCTCCAATATATGCAGATGAATTATAAATGAGCAATGACACCGGGAAAATGGACAAAATATTTTTGCGCCTACTACGGAATCAGATCAACCAACACATTCTGATCAGGATCCATCTATGGAACCTTATTATACTGCTCGGATGCGCAGGCTGATCTGGCCCCATACTGGTCGCTAGACAATGCTCGATAGAAAAGCTTCATATTATAAATGACGTAAAGGCGTGATATTTTCAAACTGTGGAATACGGAAAATTGTATTTCATTGCTGAAATTTTAAAAGATGTGATATTTGCCTGAAGAGGACAGTTCAATACTGTTCTATTCTTTTTTTAAGAGGTATAACTGTTTTATTATACGTAGATGTAGACCCTAAAATAAAAGTAGGTAATACCCTTATTGCATACTAACTAATGAAATACTGTATTCCGTCAATGAAATTTAGTGTGGTGATTTACAGTGTGGGCGACAAAGAGCTGCCGGAACTTCTTTTTTCAGTGATGCATATACATAATGTAGCTTTTGCTTTCACTTTTCGGTCATATATATTCCATATCCACTCATAACTAACAAATAGCCTCTATCATAACTCAATAAAACGTATGTGTAGGGCGATAACTTCGACATTTGTGTGCGATATTCTCGTACGAGTTTCCTGTCTTTGCATGCAACATACAACAATTCATTTGATCTATTATTTAGGCAGGTGTACAGAAATATTCTCCGCACGTCTGTTTACCATGCTTTGATGATGTGCCTTATATTCTTAACTCCATTTAGGAAATTAATAATCATTGAATCCTTTGTCCAAATACAGAGAAAATGTCTCAAACCATGTCGCCTCGAGATGAAGGTCCTGGTTGATGTCAAAGGTCTTCAGCTTTCAGTATAGCGATTGTTCTAAATTTAACTCCACATCATTGAAATTCATAAAATAAAATAAATAACGTATTAAATCCATTTACACCGTCACATGCAAAAATCACTAAAGCGTGACTGACTGCGGGAAAAATGGACCATCCAACTAAAAAAAGAATTGCGCGAATCTGTTTTTAAGATCCTGCATACTTTTGCAGGCCAAAGTAGAATATATTTACCCATGAATTATGTCTCCCCTCTAGTGAGGGAGGCATGTTGATTTGGTGCTGTCCGTCCGTCCGTCCGTCTGTCTGTCCGTCTGTCTGTCACAAAAAGTTGACTACACAACTCCTCCTACACGCCTGGATGGATTTTACTAAAACTTGGTAGAAATGTTTAGTACCAAGTGAAGTTGTGCATATTGTCAGGATTTTCCGCTCCATTGATTTCTGTATGGGTTAATTAAATCTTCATTTTAAAGCCATATCAAGTCATTTTTATTTAATTCATTATATCTATATTTAGTATGACTGGTATTTTCAATTAAAAACATTGTATTAGTATCTTTTTTAATCTTTGGAACACCGTTTTCGTTAAAAAATTAACAAAAATCGGGGTCGCGAAAATAAGTATGTAAGGTATAAATAGTTGTAAGAAATGATTCTGAAGTGTTTTAATTTATAAAAGCTAACATTTTTAAAACAAGTTTGGCGAACTCTTGATTAAATAAATCAAAGACTTTTTTCAACAGTTTAAGGGGAATTTTTGGTCAAAACAGCGGAGAAATATATATTTATTTTGGAGGAGAATGGGGCCGATTTTCGGCCACAAAAAGGCCCGAAAAAACACTGCTGTTTATCCTTAAATAAACTGTTTTGATCTCGATTTGCATGACACTCGAAGCCATCGTTCTTAATACTCCGAGTTTAACGACCTTTGTCAGAGCGTTTCGCCGAAATGTACATAAAAAATGGTGGCAAAGAAACGAAATGGAAGAAATGGTACGTAAAATTGGTCGATTTTCACCAAAAAAAATGGCCAAAGGGTCGGCGGCAAAAAATAAGGTCGGTCGGGTTAGCGGAAACAAGCTTTTTTTGGCCTAAGCTTCCGTCATTCTACAAATTTTTTGCAGTGTCTTCCAGAAATGGGTAGATCTACCAATTTTAGGTAACTTTTTGGTACACAGGTATGAGCAGCCAATTTTTGGTCACCAGCAGTCAAGTTCACGAAATTCTTTGGTAGATCTACATAGTCTACACGTACGCTGAATTTTTCATCAATTGATAAGAAATTAAAGATAAGCCAAATAAATTCACAATTTTGAATTCGTCTGACTTTATATCACATATGTTACATGTTGTAATATTTATATTGGCCTGTAATTGTTTTTATCAGATTTTGGTCCTTTTTGTAGATAAGAGTGACTTTTGCAAGTATAAGGTGTTTTGGGGATTTGTCATACATGTAGGGTATATTATAAGAAAAGCCTACCAGTGTGTTAACATAATGAAACAAAGGGAATTCGTTCTTACTGCCAGTCTTCACAGACTATATAAATATCACATGCACTTGAGGGTGATAGCAGATATTGTGAAACCGAGAATAGTAATGTCAACTGAGGCTAACTTAGACTTACAGGGGTGTAACATCATGATGTTACACGGGTAACATAATTTTTTGTTCACCAATGCGGTATGGGAATTTTATATAGGGAAAAGCACGTGAGGTATAATAATATATATTGCTCCTTCGTTAGACCTATTACGAGTTCGGGGACATCATCTTTGACAACTGCACACCCCAAGAGAGTGAGGCTCTCGAAAAATGTACTACGCGACGCTGCACGTTTTGTTACAGGGTCAACAAAACTAGTTTCCTTTGTAAAGCTCAGGAAGGAAGGAAGTCGGTTGGGATAGACTTGAACGCCGTCAACAAAAACACACATTAATATTTTTGGCCCGGGGGCATAATTTCCAAAGGTCAATGTTAACATGTTACATTTCTAACACTGTTGATATCATACATGTCACTGTAAAAAGTGCTGATAACAACTGTTAAACTGTGGTATGAGAAATAAGTGCAAGATTACACCAGATGAAGCTTCTGTTTGAATGTAGCATAAGATAAGACCATATTACAAACAAGACATTACAGACAGCTTCAAGTGATTGTTGAATAGTTCATAGCCTACGGGCTCCATTAGATAGATATAATTATAGATAGATAGATTTATTTCAGTATATCACAAATGTACAAGCATCGTTAAAACAAACATGATGCATACATATACAGATAATTATATGTATACACAAGTTTATAAACCATGATATACACATTAATACCAGGGATAACACATAAAAAGGAGAAGTGATTCTCCCTTAATTACACGTTATTCACAGACTCTGGTTTTAGTTATTACTGCGCTCTAAATGTCAACTTACGCTGAAACGAAAGATAATCATATGCATGACACTGAAAAGCACGGATAAATACGAAATGTACGGAGCTCGATATAAGCGTTTGTAGTTTGACTATGAAATTTTTGATGTTATTTCACCGAAAATTCTCTTATTAACGAAGACTTTACGTACATTCCCGACAGACAAGTCGCATTACATTGATTTCCGTCGTTGGCTAAATGACTCTGTATGCCATTCTTGAGCACTGCAACCAGTTGATAAATAGCACTGCCCTTAATCAGTTAATCGCGTCAAATTAGTAATATTTCTGTACATTATTTTGATACAGTACATACAAATATGCCTTGTAATCGTCATAAAGTGGTGTAAGACCTAGGAACATGTATGATGGTCATATTTTATATGCCGTTGCTGAGCACTGCCAACAGCTGGTAAATAACTTTTAAAATAAATAGTACTATATTTCTGTGAAATAACGCAGTAAAAACTAAAACCAGAGTCTGTGAAATAATGTGTAAATTACCATTAATCAGCTACCGACATTATATTTGTTTGTATCTGCGCAACTTTATTGCCGGGGAAAATGCTTTGATCACTTTTTAGAGCCAACCTTTTTTGTAGCTCACTTTGGCACTGCCCGTGCCAGCCCCGTAAAATTCAAAATGTTAGCTTTTTTAAAAGCCAGAAAGCGGCTAGTGATATGGAAGAATAGACTTTAATTAGAAAGGAATTCTAGATATATGATTGCATCAGCATGAAATGTGAATATAAACGCGAATTGTTATCATACAGATGTGTACTTGTGTGGAAGTAACTATTGTTCTTTTCCGTGTAATTGAACGCAGAACTTTTTGTTAATATACTTTATTTAAATGGAAAAGAATGTTAATTATGTCCATGAATGAATATGATAATCCGTTTTTTAATGTATTTAATATCTATCTAAATGTTATAATTGTATTTGTACATAGAACAATAAAATGGTATTAAACTTAATCTAGATTGCTATGTTACATGATCATAAAGAAATGATCCACGCCCTCTTATGAATAACATTTCTAAGGCCACGTTTCATCCCTGTCCTCCTGGCTCATAGAAAGTGTGAGTGACATCAAGTAGTTTAAGATGGATTATGTTGAGGCTCGGAGCCCAAAGATGCTTCTCCTTGGTGGGACGTCGGATCAGCATTATTCTGGTGTGATTTAGATGATTGTGTGGACACCTGAGGGAATACATTACACCGTGGTTTCTCCGAGGGCACCAAAATGTTCTGGTATATTTGGCTTTATCTCTCTAAGTTTTTGTCATTGTTGCCACACCCGCAGTATATGAGCCAAGTCCATTTCCTAAAAGCACCCCAGATAGCGTTAAATATGTGTCCCATTTTGGACGATTTGGTCTCTATATAAAAACTTTCATACTGGCCGAACATAGGCACATAAGGATTCGCAAATGGCATGTGAATGGTTTCAACATGGGGTTTGATATGGAATGTATGTAAGAAATGTATAATTCTTAACTATTTAGTACAATGCGCAAACGTTTTATGCGAAATATTAATAAAGGGAGATAACTTGAAACCAGGGTAAGTTTGAGCTATGGTTCTTGGACACATTAATTGTGCATCTTATTGTCCTCTATGACTGTATGCGATTTCATTTAGTACAGTTCAGTACATAAGGCGTTATGGCCCTGACAAGGAAAATTAAAAAAGGGAGACATTTTTTTTAAAGGAAAAGCTAGATTTAAGGTCCTTGTACACTGCACCTTTTGTATGAAACATGGTCTGTACTGTAGATCTGCATTAAAACAATTCATAATAATTAAACATATTCTAAAGATCTGCTCTATAATGGAAGAAATGAAAGACTATATGCACCAAACAAGAGTCTGGTACATCTACATGTGTAGTGATAGATTGACATCTTATCTGGATTACCAGCAAAAACATCTTCAAACTAAAATGAATCTCTTATAGATCACCTAACAATGTTACAGATAAAACTGAAAAATATTTGGCTTTAAAGATTACACAGGGGAGTGCAGGTTTGAGTCGAGTCTATTGATGGTACTCAACCTACTTGGCAACACTGTTCTGCAGACAAAAATGCTATAATAAGGTTCATAATGCATCTCCGCCCTTGAAATAAAGTTTTATCATTTGTCTTCGAGTAAAAATCAAAGTCATAAAGCAAAACTATGTATCAAGTGTTAAAAGCAAGCTTTATCAAATGCATGTTGATAGTCATCTTCCTTTTTTTATGGGGGGGATGCTTGAAACTTCTTCATGTTTGTTTCTACTACAACAAATTTACTCCAGTTTGACAAATTGGTAAACTTTTAAAAATTCCTCTTGCTTGACAAAATGAACACAACCTTTGCAATAAATATTTTTTCAGATAGTTTTGGCATACGAAAGTATTTAAAACATGGGAAAATAGAAATTAGTATACAATCTTATGATCATGACTGGAGCGAGTACAGTATTTAAAATATATATAGATCAGAGAGATCATTCAAGGTAATTGGTATATTGGGTATACTTCCTTAGTTCTTTTGTTTTACATAGGTTTTCCCCATTATTAGGTAGCACCTATATTCATATTAGTTTATTACCCTTGAAAAAAGATCGATTCAATTTCATAATACATGCACGGTGTACTATTCCATCTGTTTGAAGTTATAAATGCCACAAACGTCGGTTGCCTACGAAATAATTTATCTGACCGTATGTCAATAATACTCAACTCTACCGGCCGCAGACCGGAGACCGTCGATTAGTATGTTCCCGTTTGCTTCCTGTCTGCAAATGTAAACTTCCGGTGAATAAATTTGACGATTTTGTTTTCATTCTTAAAATGTGATCGCTAAAACAAAATTTACGTTTATGATGGCAGAAGCGACGTCGTCAGTATCGAGTAGTACGCAGGTTGTGGAGGAAGAGGTAATACATGAATTGTTAGAAGGCTTACAGTGAGACGTTTTATATCGTAGACCGTCAACATCTTTCCAACCAAACATTTTTGAAAATTATCATCAAATGACCCAAAGGGAGTCTATCTATCCATCTTCTTATACTGCCTCACACCTCCCACGAGTATTACGGCCAAGAGTATGTAACAAAGTCCATGTTCGAGTGGATAGAGTCGGTGACTTGAAATTACTGTAACCTTTCTTCATCTATGGGTATGACTAAACACCGAACATGAGTCATGTTCGCGAACATGAGGGGTAAATACCGAACATGAGTTATAATTTTTTGTATTGAATTGAAATATAATCCATTTCAAGAATAAAAAAATAATATTTTTCTACAATAAATTAATAAACACTCGTGTTCGGTATTTTCCATTCATGTATTCACGAACATGAGTCAGGACATGCGTTATGATATTGTATGAATTTAAGGCTTTAATGTCATTGCATATAATATCTCTTTGCACGCATTTTAGTGTTTCTAATCAATTTTAACATTAAAAACATAATATTTCACTTCATTAAAAAAATTATAACTCATGTTCGGTATTTACCCCTCATGTTCGCGAACATGACTCATGTTTGGTGTTTAGTCACACCGTTCATCTATTGAGCGTCATTGGATGTTCCGCAACAAGTGAGGACATCTGAAATCCTAAATGGCACAGTACCAGGAAATCCAATTCTAATCATAGAATATTCATTCCCATCATTGATTTGACTCTATCTTTCTGTCTCTTCACCTGTCTTTTTGTTATGGACAGGAGTGTTCCATAAAATTAGTGAAAAGGAAACCATTAAACCGGAAACCAGGAAAGTTCCCTATAGATATTGGAAATAGTGAAAATAAAAGCAATCAGTGTTAACTTGTGTAAACTATAGTAGAAAAGAGCTAAATCATGGCTTAATGAATCATTAATGATCTGATCAATTCCTTTAAAGCTTATCCTTAAAGGCTATTCTCGGCTTTGCACATCCAGGTACTGATAAATTATTTACATTCGGGAAAGGTGAATTTTCGGCTGTCATCACTGGTCTCCATGCATCTTAACTTTGAATAGTACAATATAGACCAAGATTTGAAATGAAAGAAGACGACGATCTTCCATTACCTTGAAACTATCAGATTATTTTTATAATAATTCTGTGTTGTTAAAAGCTTTATGTTTCGTTTGAAATAACTTGCATATGAGTCAACGGTAAAGACCAAGTTTTCACCTTTTACCGATTGAAGAAATGAATGCCACCTAATAATCCGATTGGTTAACTGGTCAGTATGAGAAAGTTGGCAGTTTCTTACAGACACCTGAAACGAGTGAGACTTCAGCTGGAATATGGCTACGAGATACATGGTCACCCAATACCAAAACCCTCAAGGACCAGATTGAGGATGTCCAGAGAAGTGCAGCTTGATGGATAAGGTCTGATTTTGGTGAAACATCCGTTCTCCATTCCCTTAACCTACACAGACTAAATCTTTGGCATATTGACAACAGATCGTCTCTTTATTTATAATTTTTTTTTTAAATTAATTATTAAACTGGTTGCTATCGCAATTGAAAGCTACCTAGTTCCATTATCCCGCAGCACATCCCACTTTCATTCTACAAGTTATTTATAAGTTAGTCACAACAAAAACAGTTATGAATATAAGTACTCCTTCTTGCGCAGACTTATATACCACTGGAACCATCTACCCACTACACTTTCCACTCCCCAATCCTAGAGCAGTTTAGGGGCTGTATATCGCATAGATTATGTCTCTCGCTAGTTGCACTGCTAGCTGATTTTACATTTTATGTTTTTAACCAAACCTAGGTTTTCTTTTGCTTTTAATTTTCTTGTTATATTTAAGTCTATCAATATATTTTTGTGGCTGACACGCTAAATCATGTCTATGTCCCCGCAAGGGTTTGACATCAAAGGAATATATGGAGGATAAATGATGGTTTCGGTGTAATATTACATTATAATTTCACTGAGGAGGCAGTTTAAGTAATGTTTTCACGAGTGACACAGCCACAAGTGAAAATAATTACTTTTGGTGTTCAAAAGTGAAATAAATTAACATGATATTACATTCAATTTGATACCAACATTTTTTCTGTTTATAATATGTTAAAACTCTATTTTTGTTGAGTTTGTTTCAACGAAATGTCAAAAACCACAGGAAACATCTTCAGAAACAATCATCATTTTAACAACACCATTGTCGTTTGGTTTCCGATATTAGTTACGCTCTTTATTATACTTTTTGATGTCAATCTGGGTTGAAGATTTTGATATTTTCACTGCTTTGAAACAGTGAAATACCAATTTTATTTCACTGATATACATGTATTTCAGTTTTTCACTGAAAAATAAAGATAGACAGAGCAATCATAGTAAACTGACACCTGTTGAAATGACCAAAGTACGGTTGGAAGTAATGTTAGACACCTACAACAACAGGCCCCTGTACCACTTTCTATGCATCTCAGTCTGTGATAATACTGAACCTAACTTTACATATATTAGGGATGTCATTGATTAAAATTTTTGTATCTATATATCAATTCAGAAGTATCAACGATACAGCGATATATCGATACATGAGCGTAAAATAGTCACTGACTACATATTCTACCAAATCTCTTGACTTTATTTGTACTAAACATTTGGTTCTGGTGTATAATATATATATCAACCCTTGCAGTGCTGAAATATATTTGCCTATATTAGGGCTGCAACGATTCAGGTACCCTTCGGTTCGGTTCGGATTCGGTTAATACCCTTTCGATTATCGAATATTCGATTCGAATATCTACATCGATAGATAACATGGAATAATATAACAAATTCTTCAAACTTGACTTTTGCCAGGCCAAATTAATTCATTTTCCTGTTATTAAATAACTTGAACGAACTTGCTAGTTTAAATAGTAACTAACTGAGTAGGAACTAGGACATCAAAACATTTAATTGAAACTGAGACAGTAGACTTATTATAAACTTATACATGTAATCTCAAAAAAAGGGACTAGACAAGTAGACATCATGGTGCACACTGTAAAAATACAGTAAGGTTGAATGTCTTTTTAGTCTGTTAAGTTCAGTGACTAGAAACATATTCAAATGTCCAACTTACTTCACAACTTTGAACACATGTAACTTTAAATTAACTTAAAACGTTATGTTTTCGTTTCAAATGTTGCATCATATTTGTTGTTGTTCCCATTCCATACCTTAGATTTTTGTTTACATACTCTGCAGATAGCATTTGATTTATCAATTGCACCAGACTTTTCTCAAATGCGAATGTCGCCACCATTGGACCTTAGTGACCCGGTGGATCGACCAACACTTTTTCATCTGCCATATTTGTCTATGTACTTTTGCCGTAGTGAATAAAATGGCGCGCGCTGATTGGATAATAATAATATTTTAGCGGGCGCACTTGTTTGACACTGCCTAGGCGTACCGAACCGAAATATCGTAACCCAAATCGGTTAACCGATTCGAAGCCATGGATTCGGATATATTCGAACTTCGGTGATTCGTTGCAGCCCTAGCCTATATAGATGAGACCACATTTCATTAAATTATCATTGTTAGAAAAACACTGAACTCTAGAGTGATTGTTGATAGAGTGATTGTTGATATTCTGGTTAGTTTTGATGGAATTTTTTAACGTGAAACTGTAGATCATTGCACGGTGTAACATTATTTGATATACGATTTTTCAAAACGGCAATCGATATTGAATCGAAAATGTTTTATCGTTGATATATTGATATCGTTTGAATCGATTGTACATCCCTAACATACATATAATAAGTACAATGGAATGAACTGCCAGGTGCACAGATTACTATCACATAGTTTCATATCTTGTTACTTTCAAAAGAACTGATATATGGCTTGACTGTTAGCGCAGTGGTTAGCACTCTCGCTTCTCATCAATGCAACTCGGGTTCAATCCCCCTCCTGGGTAGCACGTGAAAATACACCATCAAAACACCTGTGCAGTCAGTTAAAAAGCTAGCATTAGCTTATGTTTGTTGTTTAACTTTGATATTCGTATCTTGCCAACTTTAGATAAAGATTATCAAAAGAAAAAAAAATGAACACAACATTCAACAAGATATGTCTGCCTTAGTCCGTTAGGCACTAAACTTTCAGAAAATGTATATAATACTTAATCTTCTCTATGTTTAGCCATAATACACAAGTTTCTAATTTTTAGTTTTTCCGCTGGTCTAGAGAGTTGTACAGCCAAAACAAACAAGTTTTTGCTAAAGCGTTCACTGTATTGATAGATACTGATGGAACTGGGTCTAATCTGAATACAGAGTAAACTCTCCGATTGCCTCATACATTGTAAAGGTCTGAAATTCTATTTGTTGACAGTGATACAATTTGAAGGAGTTTTCTGTTATTAGCATTGCATATGTAATTTTATATAATGACAAATTGCATGGGTTATAAAATTACAAGGTCAATGATTTATATATTTTGTATGTAGCATTGTCTAGTTGTCATCTGTCAACTTTATTCAAATCATGCCCCTGTGGTAAAAATTGACCCCCAGGCCAGCCCAGGAGTCATTTTGTTCTACTTGACGTTATATTAGAGAAATTTTCAAACTTAGACATGTTGGACATTAGTGGCTTGTAGCATTGCCTAGTCATGCTAGTGGTCTTGTACAAAGATTGTTCAAATCATGCTCCTTGATTCCAAGATGGCCACACTCTAGGGTCTACTGACCTACTTTTATGCTACAGCATGTTGTACAGTTTGAAATTTGCATGCATGCAGGGTTCAACTTTGACCTTGGCTGACCTTGACCTTCTGACATACTTTCCTGCTACAGCAGTGAAATTTACATGTAAACAATCTTTACAGCTTTGCATGCAGATTTTAACTTTGACCTTGACTGACCACGACCTTTGGCCTAGTTTTTGTTATTCGAGCTAGAAAGATAAAATTTGAAGACTTGGTGTTTGTACAGTTTTGTATACTAATATCCAAAATTTCTTTTACTGACCTCGATTATAACATATGTGACCTTCTTTTGTGTTTTATAGTGCAATGATACTCAGGTGAGTGATATAGGGCCATCATGGCAATCTTGTAAATATACATGTAAGCTACACACTGTGGAACCTGTCCAAACTGAAAGCCTCTTGAAACCAAATATTAAGTCTAGTCCAAAGAATGTTTCAGTTTAAAGAGTTGTGATGCAAGTAATCACTGGTCTGTAGTCAGTTTTATGTTTACATTCAACATTGTTCATAGCATTTCATGGCATTGTTTCTTACTTTATCTAGTTTTTATTTCAGCGTACAACAAGTCCGACATTGAAACTGAAGCTGCGTAAACCAAAGAATGATAAAAAGGTGAAATGGTCAACAGAAACAGTGGACAATGAGCACATGAATAAAAAGAAGTCAAAATGTAAGAAGCTGGTTTATGATTTATGCTTTTTCAGGAAACAGGCAGTGTAGAGCTTGAACTGCTTTGCATAGCCCTTCTTTTGACAGAATATACATGTAGTTACATGTGTCATGACGTCAACTATGACTTGACCATTCTTCAAAGTTCTTCCCTCTGTTTTAAATGTGAAAAGTTCTAATCTGATTCTCACCAAACCTTGTCAATCACTTTGTTTATCAACATTATATCTTGCTATGTTTATCAACATTATATCTTGCTATGTTTATCAACATTATATCTTGCTATGTTTATCAGAATAATATCTTGACCATGATCTATTACTAGTTAGACAGGCCTTGGGGTTCTGGAATTATGGCCTTTTAATTCCTTAAAATATGTCCCAATAAACATGGAAGCACTGTTTGCCCTCTCTCTTTAATATACTTAATCTCAGAGTTTATTGGCACAACATCTTGGCCAAGTTTGAGAACAAGCCATTGCTCAAGACACTCACTTTGGAATTATGGCCCTTTAGACAAAGTAACTCTGTTCTTTCTATTTGTCTAGTAATCACCCAATATGGCCACAATGTTTATAGGAATACATTTGTAATTAATTTAATAATCTGGCATGCTGTCCCAGTCATTGTAGAAATACAGCCTTTGTCAAAATTTGACTTAATTTACTGCAAACAATATTGGCTGACTTTGTGACAGTTTCACACTATTATTTTTATTGTCCACGTAATTGTATGCTGACAACCAGAGCCACTTTACTCTCCTATTGCATGATGAAAGTGGATTAAATTTTAATTTTTTTTTTTGACTGATGTCATAATGAAAGTGAAAAGTTAGATCAAATTGGTACTAGCAGTTTAAAATAAATTGATCTCATGTAC
>JAFMSR010000006.1:27044311-27086492 GCA_022818135.1 Saxidomus purpurata
TAGAAAATAAGCTATTTGTAATCTGTCCGTCTAACATGGTTTCTTGTGATATTGTCACAATATATGCATCATTGAAAAGCTTACGATCTAAGCTTTCTTATTATATGCAATTTGATACATTTTATTTCACCACAAACATTTAATCAGTTGTTAAACCTGACCATATATCGGGAATTTTACATAGAAGTTACAGTCGGTAACATTTACTCGATAAAAATAGATAAAAATAGACAGAAAATAGCCCCGTTTGAAACTGTAAAGTCGTGCGACCTTGCGTTACAACAGAGCGGATAGCTTTATTGTTAACATCACGTGAGTTCTAAAAATAAATTATTATTGACTCTCCGTAGACTGGTTTCAAATATTTTATCAGTCAAAATAGACCTTGACCATTTGAAATCGTGCACCACATTGGGGAATAAATTAAAAGATTTAAAAAAGAAAATAAAATAAATCAATAAAAAAATATTAAAAATACTTTTTCTGTAAAACTTTATTGTCAGTGGGTAAAACTATCTTGCATCGAATAATCATGGAAAAAAATTAAGTCACGTGCCCCTCCACGTACAAAAAAAAAATCCCATTCCAGACAGTTCGCCGCACTTAAGTGCGGCGACAATGAATGAATGAAATTTAGTCCTGAAGGTGGATGTATTGATGGATTTACTATAGAAGGGCATGCAGAAATGTTTGAAGTTTATTAAAACTGTTTAAAATCAGTAAGCATGGTTTATTTGGGCCACCATTTTACTCTAAGGGTATTAAGTAAACATTTGATTGCGCCCAGTGCTATTCCTTATATTCGGCATTGGAACAATTTACAGAAGTAAAGTACCCATACCTTGGTCATTAATATGAACATGCACTGTATTAATGTTTTAGTGGCTAAGTTACTGTACATGTATTATGTAAATAATTCATATTGTACCATAATTCTGTAGGTGACAACTTTACACTCTGAAATGATACGCTGGATGGTTCAGGTGTTGTTGCGGCTTGCACCTGACAAGGAAGGTAACTCTAAGGAAGCTGGAGAGATGGCGTTACTGGGTAGTGCCACTTTGAATCAGCTACATCAGAACGCTAAATCACTGTTTGAACAGCTACAGATGTTTTCTAGCTATGTGGTACAGTAAGTAGAAACATACTTCAAATTATTCAAATTTGTCGCAGTATGAAGTTTTGTGATATATATTCATGTCTTACAAATGATTTACCATAATAAATTTCGACAAAAACATAGACAGACGGAAACATTGAAACGACATAGACAAGCTGACACAACTCATTATTAACATGACTAAACATAGAAAAACATCGACAGAATGTAACAGGATGTAACCCTTCCCCTGTTTATAATGAGGCAAGTTATTCTGCCTTTGCGACTAGTGCAGATCATGATCAACCTGCATATTTTTGCAGTGTAATCATTAGCTGCACAGTTTTCTATTCTGTCCGTACATTTTCACATCCCTTTGACTATAAAACTGTACTGTCCAGATTGGAAGATAGACAGGTGTATTTTAGAACTTTAGCGACTGTTTCATTGATATTAGATAGTCAAACATTTTGCAGTAGAAGTTTTGTGACATATACAGTAAACTCTGTTTATAACAAACTCTTTGGGACCATTTCAATGTGTACTTTATATCGGGAGTCTGTTATATCCGTATACCATTTTCATATGAAATAAAAAAAGAAAAAAAATCAGGCCGAGAAAATTTGTTCCTTATATCCAGATTTTCGCTATATCCGTAGTCGTTATATACGGAGTTTACTGTATTTATGATTTCCCATAATAAATTTTGTTGAAGGCAGTTTCTAAGACAGTCTCGGCTGACACTATTATATAAGTACCATACAGATTTTAGCAGTTACAGGTAGAAATACATTTTGACTCTAATGGCTGCCAAAGATAACCAATGCTGAAAGATTTTCTAAAACCGACACCACATTTTGATCAACTGTCATTCGATGTTTAGCCAGGTTGATGCAATAGTGTGTTGATATTTTATCTGTCAATGTTTTGTCATAAACCTCATATGCTACACTATCTCAGCAACAGACCTTATAGATTCTTTATTTATATTGCATCTGGAAACTTTACTTTAGACTTAAATTTGTGAGAAATTGTATGTTTTTTTAAGAAGTTAAAAGCCAGTCTAATCTGTCGTTCCATTGCTTTTATAACCGTCCCATGGAGTTTATTACATTTAACTACTACTTTATTATGTTTTGATAGTACAACGACAGAGTTTCTTGAACTAGAACTCCTGTTTTTTGACAAACTCAAAGTGTAAGGCATTGTTACTCCTTTTGCAGTTATACTTTGTTATTTGTTTGTTGAATTCGGACATTTTACGTTAATTTGTGTTTGAATTATGGAAGAGCTCGTATTTTGTCATCATGCCCCAGCATGACAGTTTGACAGTTTGATTTCTTGTTATAATTAACACAATTCTCACCCCATTATTTATAACTGCATATAAAGATTCTGTGACCAACATGTCAGACCATTCATTCTTTAATTTCAAAAGTCTTGATGCATTTCAATAAACTTAAAAACTTAGTAATAAAGGTATGCATACAGTTGAACTTGATAACCTGGTCTTCTTGCTCTTAGAAAACTCCTTCAAACTGGAAGTAACCAGTATAAATATGTAAATACATCTACATGTAAAATGATTTTAAATAAATATGTCTGTGTTAAACACTCAACTGTGTTAAATGGCCACTGTCGTAGCTTGACATGCTGGCAACTTAACACAGGTTTTACTGTATCTGTAAAATATTTAATCAAAAGGCTTTAAATATATGAGATTTTCTGGAATTGGTTCTTTTGATCTTTTGATTTTTTGTCTAAATCTTTTACAGCTAGGATAAGAGGGAGGGGGGGACCAGGGTGTATAGGTCTTCATTGGCAAATAATTTTCCAAAATCTATACAAATTGTTAGCTCTTAAATATTTTTATGTAGCCAATGATCTTCTGTTGCCTTTGCCCTTGAATTGGTATTGGGGCCTCACAGCTCCTTTGACCCCTAACTATGTTTTTCCTCTTTTATTTGCACTAAATTAATCTATCTGGCTTCCTCTGTTTACCTCTTTGTAAATAAAGACATTTGTAAGAACATATAAATTATTAGGTTAATGTTACTGCATGCATAATCAGTAATACATATCAGAGGTCTTTCCTTCGTAGATGTTGTAATGGTATTGTGATGGACAACACACAGAGAAGACGAGATTTGCTGGAAGAAAATGCTGACCATGAACTTAAAGATTTACAGAAATTAAAGGTACATGCATTTCAGAAATTGAGTTAACAATTAACACGATCTGTAGATGCATTTATTTGTCCACATGTCTAAGACATTCAGAAAACAAAGCTACTTTGATAGCAAAGTTAACAGAAAGTTCAAATTGCAAACTCGTAAGAAGGTTTAATTAATCTGAGTTGTAGACAATTACCGTAAATTGGATAATATTTATCATGATTATTTTTAACCATTTTTACAAATTTCCCACTTAGCTTATTTGAAAATTACACAAAAGATTAATTTAACATAGATTTACTATTAGAAAGTTATAGTTTTGTGAATTTAAAATTCGCAATTGAAAAATTCGCAAATAAGTCTGTGTGGTCATAAATCACAAAATTTTTGTCTCGTGGAAATGACCAAGTTTACTTTAGTTCTGATATGATATCCTATAGCAACATCCTGCTTTTTTTTCAGACCATACAACTTTTGACCTTAATTATGATAAGATAGACTGGTATCAGTCGTTAGAGTCATTATTTATGTCTTTTCTTGGGATTTCTCCTTCCCTTGACTCTAACATGTTGAGATTAGCTTTGATTCATACAAATTTTTGATAGAGATATTTTTCTAAAAAGAAGAAAAGACTTGAAGAGGAAAAAGTTTAATGATAAGGCATCATAGTAGTATTATAGTAGTATCATAAAGAAATGTGTGTATTATGTAACACATTTACTAAAACAATTGAGATGATGTAATGATTACTCCAATAATGTTTTTTCAGCTTGAATGTGACGATTGGACCAGAACAGCAAAGATTTTATGTAGTAAACTCATGTCGGAGCCAGTTGAAAATTTGTTCCCGCCCAAACCCTCTGACCTTGAGAAGAAGGAGCCGAAGCAGGTGTCCCTTGTACAACAAGATCAGGAATATGTAGATCAGGAAAAATTAAAGAAACCAGAGGAGGTGGAGACGAAAGAGGTAAGTGCACAGACTGTTTTCTTAGAAAAAATAAATATGTGGAAGTCACACTTAATGCAAAAGTTCAAGGGTGAGTTCATGAAATAAAAATATGTGATGGGTACCAGTGTAACTTCCACTGCCAATGAAACTTGAAAGACACTGTAGTGTGTACTATAAATAGGGTACTGTTTGTGATGATTTAAGTTTTTTTGCTATTTTTGCGAATTTCCTACTTTGCTAATTTTAAAAAATTCGTAAAAGATTCATTTCACATTTACCATTAGACAATTCTCCTTTCGCAAATTTAAAGTTTGTTTGCTCACAGTCGCGAAATTTTCGTCGTATGAAAATAATTACTACGCAATTTACAGTACACTCATAATAATGCTGCAATAAACCTAAAACAAACAGAGCATTGAAACTGAACTCTTCTGTTACCAATATAAAGCTAAGATAGGTCTGGTAGTACTTGTCTTTGACTGGGCTTGCTGTCAGCTTGTTTGCTTACATGTTCTTAGTGATATCTGAGGATTTATCTTTTCTATATATGCAGAAGTTGGTCTCAGATAAACGAATTGTTACTTCAAACACATCTCTAAGCAGTTAAAAATTACTGTTGTATCAAATTTATTAAAGAAGTGCACCTGAATCCATCTTTGACTTCCTCTATCAGGAGTACTGAAAGTAGGAACTTTGTTAGGTCAAATGCACAAAATACATGACTGTACAGTAAAATAACATAAATATTTGGTTTATGTCTAAAGACCTAGGTGATCCTTATTCACAGATGGTCTTTTAATACAGATTCTATCACACGTGTCTTTTAAACATAGGCTGAGAAACCTAAAGAAGGTGAAGATAAGCCAGCACCAGAAGAAGCCAAACCTGAGGCTATCGAGGGAGAGACTGCTGAAGGTACCACTGAGGAGGCGAAACCAACAACTGAGGAAGCTAAACCAGATTCTGGTAAAGGAACACAGACACAGGCAGAGGAAAAGGTATAGAAGTACAAATAAACAGCACAACTTGTATGTTTTGAACAGCTGAGATATGGTATATTCCCCCATGTCTAAAAACTATATCTGTATTTACCTGTGACTCCGAGTGGTGTGTTCAGAAAGGAATAGCCAGTAAATCATATTATTATCCTGACATGGGAAAAATGTCTAATTCTGTATAGTAACAGCTTAATAAAGAATTTTTCTTACCAGCAGTATGGGTAATTTAAAAAGTTTGCATTTCCTACTATTTCAGGATGGGGAGAAACTAGAAGTGATTGGAGGGGATGATAACACTCATGTACAAGAACTGGATCAGAAAATCAGTCAGGTAAAGTCAGTTTCAAGTCGCTTGCATCTTTTCTCATCAAGGCAGTGTTACTCTATTAGACTGGTCCACACATAACTGGTTGACAGACATTGTTCAAGATGTGTTCATCAAAAAGCTGAATTATTTTTAGTTTATTTTTGTTTTAACTCTGGCTCATGTGTCTAGGGTTGGTGCCTTGTTTTTGACTGCCAGAACAGTTTATTCTTTTTGGTAAATTAACATACCCCATAAAAAAATAACAGTCTTAATTTAAAAGTTATGGACTAAGGATATGTCCACTGACGTCAGTGTGTTCTGTATTTTACAGTAATATGTAAGCAATGGGATAACAATATTGCCTTTTTACTTTCAGCCAACCCTCCCTGATGGCAAGACTGCTTCCAACGTGACTGCATCAGGTGCCGGAGGCCCTGACACTGCCAAAGCTTATGAGGCCCTGGCTGCTGTTGACTCGCTCCAGAAACAATTACTGTAAGTATGATACCACTTGTTAAATTTAAATGATTTTTGTTTTCAATCAATCGTAATTTATTTTATACTTGATTAATACTTTATTATTTCAGTAATGGTAGCATAACCAATGTATACTGAGTTAGCAGTTACTTTATGATAGCACTTGTTAATGTTTAAATGATTTGGGTTGGTTTTTTTTCATTCTTGATTTTACTTGATCTTTTCAGTAATAGTAGCCTTATAAGTGTATACTGACTTAATATTAATATCCATTGGATATTTAATACATGGACAATATTTTTGTTGAAACTTGGTTTAAAGGTATATAATTAGAATTTGGCCATGTAACAGATTTGTTTGAAACTTTAACATCTGATCATTTACACTCATTTATGTTCACTTAGCTCTTAATTCAAGTAAGATTTTCACTGGAGGTATTTTAAACTTTGATTTCCCTATCCTGGTTGCCCAACAAAGATAGAGTTATTTTATCATAAGTAAAAATTTGATACACATACTTTGCCTAAGGAAAGATATAAATATAAGACCTATTGTATTATATTTGTGAAATATTTGCATTAAAAATATTTATTTAGATGGAATTCATTAGAAATTCAAGTTTGAAAGGATATTATTACCTCCCTTTCCCTATCTTGGGTGCGCACCCAAGATATATTGGGAAAAAATGAATTCAGAAGCTACACGTAGGTTTAAAACTTGCATTTTGGTTAAGAATGTTAAAATATTTGTATATTTATCCAATTCAAATGTAAAAGTAGAAATTATATTGAAATAAACAAGAAATACTCAACGTTTTAAATACTTTCATATCAAATAGGAGTAATAACAAAATTTTATAAAAGTTAATAAAATGTAAATTTCTGATAGGGATCTAACTCTGTGTAATGGGTCTTTTTGTTCATTAAATAAATTCCTAACAGAATAAACAAAAAGTAAAAATTGTCATAAAATGTTGCTTAAAAGTAATTGGCCACCTTTAAAGTCTCAGTCACTCGCTTTTAAAATACTGCAAGTAAATCTTTATCAGAGCCCTTATAATAGAGCTGTATATGATGCTATTGAAAAGTGGACAAGTCCATTTTAGAAATGTAGGAGGGTTTAAGATTTTGTGTCGATATTTTCAGTTCTACGGAAGAGAGAGCTCAGCTCGCCGAAGAGAGAGCTGACAATGCAGAGGCAGAATTGAACGTCTGTCTCGAGAAAGTCAGAGATATGGCTAAGAAGATTGCTGAACTTGAGAAAACTGAACAAAAAGAAGTTCCGGAGAAAGCAAAAGAAGAATCAAAGCCTGCCACGCCTAAAACTCCTAAAACACCCACAGCACGTCCTCCGTCTAAAGAGGGTTCTGATGTAGACAAAAAACGACCTGAATCACAAACTTCAAAAAGCTCGAAAGGTTCTAAAGGGAAGAAAAAGTGAAATATTGAATGAATCATAGTGGCATGACATGTAACAAAATGGAGAAATAATAAACCAAATTAATATTTGGATCAATACCAGTGTGATAAAGATGACAATAGCATGTTACTGTTTTTTTCTGGTATATATTTAGAGAATGCAGGTGACAGTTCTAAGTGTTTAATGCATTGCATGTATGCTCATATATATGTGTGGGAAATTATAAACTTTTTTAACAAATAGTAAAATTTTGTTAAAGTGTTTGATGATTTGAATAGCAGTATTTACACTTCCTACGGAGTGTTTGATTCATATTTAAGAGAAAAAATGTGTCTAAATTGATAGTGTAACTGCCTTTTGTGGAGTCTTATATAGGAGAACCTCGTGTGATAACTGCTATTTTGGGGGCTTATACATGTATTATCATATAAGATTTCCATTACATGTACATGTATATCTCCATTTTGATTGTGCATTTACAGATATGCTACTATTCCACCCAATTTGAATTTTCTTTTATTTTAAGAACTTTCAATTGAATTCAATCACATAGTGTTGGTTTCACATTCCGTCCAGATGAATAATAAGAAACTGTGATATTTGTTTTGATGTTTTTTATGTGAACATATTTTTAAATTCTAATACATTTTATTTTTCACGTTAGTTTTACATGTACACACACGTGCTGACACATTTCATCTTCCAGCATTCACATGTTCAGGGCACATGATATAGCTAGCTTTTTGTTCAATGTTTTGGATTGCAAGAGAACAGAAATGCTTAAACAGAAGTAATAACGCTTTTAGTCTTTGGGAAATCTTTAAAATTTCTCACTTTGACACATAATTTCGCTAATTAGAAATGGCTACATGTTGTTAAAAACATCATGCAAATCTTGCTACATTTAGAGCTATGAAAATAGAGGATTTTATTTTTATTTTTTGTTAGGTAAACTGTGTTCCTGTTACCAAATATGAACACCTTCAAAATTCTGAGATCTCATATTCAGTTGTTTGAATTTTTAATTCAGTGATAAAGCTGACTTAGGTATGTATCTTTATTTGGTGCAAACTTTGCACTACTGCAAACAAATTGTTTCCTATTTCTTGACCAAAAGCAGTACTGTAGGGTAGTTATTTTACTATTTTTTTATGTAGGGCATTTAAATGTAAGACCTTGACTTTAGTGATTGGCTATTTGGACATAATTAAGTGCTTTAGAAAAAGTATATACTCGAGTATGCCATACAGGGTAAATAAAAAGTATTTTTTTATGTATAATCTTGTCCACACATCTTTAAAAAAATAGCTAATTAAAGGCACTGGTGCAACATGTGTTTACAAAAACAATGTTTATTTTTTTATCATTCAATGTACTTTCAACCATTTGAAGGTCATATAGATGTTGACCATGTAATTTTTCCTCAATGTTTATTTATTTGTAGCATACTAAGTACTCTATTAAACAAAACCTGTAATTGTAGACAGATTAGCACTGAAGTTCATTAAATATTTTGTTAGTTATCTGTAAATTGGGAAAAAACTGGCATCACAATAAAAAGAGAAGACTACCAAACTCATTCAATCTATAATATATAGATATAGAAGGGGTTAGGACAGCTTCTTCACAACAATATTTCACTGATGTCAAGACTTTAATTCTTAATGTCAAGAAATGTTTAGTTATAACTGCTACAATAGCTTAAATTGCTATGTAATATTTAACAGTAACTACTGATTTTGTCTGTCAGATGTGGGATGTGGGCGTGAAATCATCACAAGATTTCCCTAATTTACACAGTAGTGAAAACATTGGCTAGGATAGTTAAAGCAGTATGTTCATTGTGTGCTGCCATATTTTATGTTTTTGTTTTATATAGTCAGATGTTTTTTCAGATACTCTGTGTCAATACCTGCGTAAAATAGCTACACATGAAAGTTCAATTCCTTAAATGAATGTTTAACCGACTGTGTTACAAATTAATTGGTATTGAATTGTGCTACTAGGTTTATTTTAGAAAAATTTCAGCTTACCAAGACAAACTTGTAGTGTTTCAAATGCTTGTATAATTAAGAATAGCATAAATGCCTTAAGTATTCACATGTATTTTCCAGAGCAACCCTCGGGGGAAAAATTATACAAGAAAGCTGTAATAATTGTTACTTCCTTCAATTAATTTTTAAGTGATCTATTTGTTAAATGCTATAATACCATGAAGTCATTTCACATTAAATTGATTAAATAATGATTCTTTGTTTGACTATTTCTTTTCTTTCAAGACGAACACAGAGGTGTGTCACACTTGACTACCCGATGCCACACTTGACGTCAGGGTACGCCGGAGTGTCGAAACTGACGTCCAATGGCAAGTGTGTTTTGGTTGGAGGAAAGTGGTTCATGTTTGGTATTGAAATGTCGAGCTTGACAAGACGAACACAGAGGTGTGTCACACCTGACTACCCGACGTCACACTTGACGTCAGGGAACGCTGGAGTGTCAAAACTGACGTCCAATGGTAAGTGTGTTTTGGTTGGAGGAAAGCGGGTCATGTTTGGTATCGAAATGTCGAGGAGACGAACACGGAGGTGTGTCACACCTGACTACCTGACGTCACACTTGACGTCAGGGAACGCTGGAGTGTCAAAACTGACGTCCAATGGTAAGTGTGTTTTGGTTGGAGGAAAGTGGGTCATGTTTGGTATCGAAATCTCTACGAGACGAACATGGAGGTGTGTCACACTGAACTACCTGACGTCACACTTGACGTCGGGGTATGCCGGAGTGTCAAAACTGACGTCCAATGGCAAGTGTGTTTTGGTTGGAGGAAAGTGGTTCATGTTTAGTATTGAAATGTCGAGCTCAACGAGACGAACACGGAGGTGTGTCACATCTGACGTCACACTTGACGTCGGGGTACGCTGGAGTGTCAAAACTGACGTTGAATGGTACATTGTGTGCTTTGGTTGGAGGAAAGTGGGTCATGTTTGGTATTGAAATGTCGACCTCATAAGACAAACACGGAGGTGTGTCACACCTGTGTTTTGGTTGGAGGAAAGTGGGTCATGTTTGGTATCGAAATGTCGACCTCATAAGACAAACACGGAGGTGTGTCACACCTGTGTTTTGGTTGGAGGAAAGTGGGTCATGTTTGGTATCGAAATGTCGAACTCGACGAGACAAACACGAAGGTGTATCACACTTGACTACCAGACGTCGCAATTGACGTCAAGGTACGCCTGAGTGTCAAAACTGACTTCAAATGACAAGTGTGTTTTGGTTGGAGGAAAGTGGGTCATGTTTGGTATCGAAATGTCGACCACGACGAGACGAACACGGAGGTGTGTCACACTTGACTACTTGACGTCAGGGTAGGCCGGAGTGTCAAAACTGACGTCCAATGGTAGGTGATATGGTTGGAGGACAGTGGGTCATGATTGGTATTGAAATGTCGAGCTCGATGAGACGAACACGGAGGTGTGTCACACTGAACTACCCGGTGTCACACTTGGCGTCTGGGTACGCCGGAGCGTCAAAACTGACGTATACTTACCTGCTACACACTTGACACCAAACTGGGACCCAACGTTGTACTGGTCTCGGCCAGACCTACGCGTAGGTGGGTCACACTTGGTGGCCGCGTGCATAGCTGGTGATATTGACAACCACAGCCCGTACCCCGTACCCCCTACCGGCCTCTGTATCGGCCTGTATACTATATATGTGTATAGTCATCAGTATTCATCAGTGGTTCCTCAGCGATTCCAGCACCAAACTTGGTCATGTTTGGTACCGTTGTGAAGTTAATGAACGCACCTAGACGCTGGTGTGTAAAACTTGCCTTAATAGTGTCCTGTTCGGGTGTGACGCCCGCCCGTGCACGAGCCTATGCTCTCCGTGCCACCTCCGTACGCTCCCGTATTTCTTACCTGCTACACACCTGACACCCAACTGGGACCCACCGTTGTGCTGGTATCGACCAGACCTACGCGTAGGTGGGTCACACTTGGGGGTTGCGTGCATACCTGGTCACATTGACCACCACAGCCCGTAACCCGTACCCCCAACCGGCCTCTTTATCGTTCTATATAGTATAAACAAGAAAAACTGTGATATAAAGTATCACAGCGGGCCCACAAACAATACTGACATGTAAATATTTTGGAAATTGGTGATGGTTGATGTTGAGGCATAGCCCCAAAAGAACTCAAGGAAACCAATTATGGTTGAACAAGCAAAACCTAACTCGACACCACATCTACTGACTGACCTGTAGTATCGAAACTTTACTTTTATCGAATAATATATATACTACTATATAGACTGTTCCTGGTATGTCTTAATTTTTCATTACCATTATCCTTATTAGTTACATTTGTAATTTGACATGAATGAAGATTTTCATTATTATTTGCCGTAAAACATTTTAAAATGGTTTAAAAGCTGAAAATGATAAGTAAAACAGAAGAAAACAGAAGACGCCTTTACCAATTACAACACGGAGACAAACTACAATGATGAAGGAAAAAAATAAGCTAATAAAATATTGTTTATAATTAAAAAGGCAATCGAAGATTATTCAGTCGAATGTGCTTCTTTACTTTAAAAAGCTGTATAAGGGGAAAAAGAAATCATATTTCCATTTTTCTCAGCGAAGATGGCGCCTGAAACGTGAACGGGTCGTACCGATTATAGGCTCTTTAGAGGATGGTGGACCCAATAAGCACAATTACAAACTGAAACGTGAAACGCGCTTTTCTCTGTGAAACGAACGACAACTCAATAACGGACGAGAACTCTTGCATTTCCAAAAAAATAGACTGTGTCTACAGTTTTCATCTCAGAAGTACCTCAATTTTAAAATGAAGAGAGACACATAATTCGATATAGTGCTTAAGTTTCCATGCATCTTTTCGTACCCCGTATTAAAGATAGCGGACCGCGGCAAATAATGTGTATAATAATAATAATAATAATAATAATAATAATAAAATCTTTCTTTCATGAAGGTTACATATCAGACATACAAGGATTACATGTAAATCAAAATACATCTTATTTTCATATGGCCTTCAACAAATTGAATGTAAAAGAAGAATTAAAATGCAACAACAATAACATACCGTTGATAAAGAAATATCAAACAAATATGATTTACTAGTTATACATTTCAATTGAACAATCATATTTTTTAAAACTCTATTTTTTAGCAAAGCTAGATATGACAAAAGTAAGACAAAAATTGTTTAAATTGTTGAAACTTTCTTTTGATACGACAGACACTCAAAAATTTAGTCCAAAAGTTAAAGCGGAAATATATTTGTAGAAGTAAATTTATAATTTAGAACAAATCTTATTTTCATATGGCCTTCAACAATGTAAAAGAAAATTAAAATGCAACAATAACAACATACTGTCGATAAAGAATTATGAAACAAAATATGATTTGCTAGTTATACATTTCAATTGAACAATCATATTTTTCAAATAGTATATTTGTTTGGCAAAGTTAGATATGACAAAAGTTAGACAAAAATTGTTTAAATTGTTGAAACTTTCTTTTGATACGACAGACACTCAAAAATTTAGTCCAAAAGTTAGTGCGGAAATATATTTGTAGTCATGTTCGATTACGAACAAAGCTCCGCAGCTTATTGAATCGCTCTTGAACACTCATTCTAGATGTCATCACGTACGCGAAGGAGAGGCAGCGAGTTTTTCATCACTGCTACCCATTTACAGCTGGTGTGACAGTGTGTTTGCACAAGGGAAAAGTAAAATTATTGTTTTGATGGGTAATTTAACTGTCCTGATGGTATACCTCTACCTTAAAATGCTACATAATTTAATATTAGTGTAGTTTATTCGAATATACGAGTTTATTTAGTTCGATTACGAACAAAGCTCCGCAGCTTATTGAATCGCTCTCGAACACTCATTCCAGATGTCATCACGTACGCGAAGGAGAGGCAGCGAGTGTTTCATCTCTGGCACCCATTTACTGATGGGTGAACTGAGGCACGTGTGGCATCAATGTGTTTTTGCCCAAGGACAAAATAAAATTATTGTTTAAATTATAAATTAACTCCACTGTCCCGATAGTATACGGCTACATAAATATATACATTTACTTAGTGGTATTTTCACTCTAATATTACTCTATATATTTTATAAATTCCATGCCTATGACCCAGTTAGATCTCTTGACTAGCCAGGACCGACCTGGCTACAAGCAGGACCTACGTAATGAGCCTAAATACTTTCATTTTTCTGAAACATATGTTAATACTTGAAAATGATCAATCTGGTACTCCTTAAAATTAAAGGTAACTTAACAGTCTGTCAAAAACACTTAAAATGCTACATAACTTAACATATTGCGTCACGCAGCGTGTTAGTATTTTCAATTTAATTTTAATATACATGTATATTAATTTTAATCTATATTTTTCACTTCGACTTACATATCTTATATACATTTGTAACGTGTATGTGAATCGGAGTGCACCATGGGAACAGATATTCAAGCTGCGAGAAGGCCACCCCGACTGGACTGGTAGCAGCCATCCCCACCTCCCCCTCCGACGGGAGGTACTGTCGCTATCCTCTATCTGCATCATGATCCCCGTGAAACAAACCTCACCACCGTCATTATAGCATACTATTCCCGAAAGTCCTAGCCTCAATAAACTGAAAGTAGAATTAGGAATTATTTCACTAAAAATTAACTCCATGTATAACGAGATAGTTTAATAGTATTTGCCCATATCTAGCTTTCAGCAATGCCAAGGAACCGGCTATGTTCTACATAATGAGGAACTCTATTGGTAAAACATATATCAGGGCCTATCACCTAGGTATGGGGTCAGGATAGCGTATGCTCCACGAGTACAAGAGCCCATACCGCAGCATGCAGTTGCACAAATACCAGTTAAGGGGCTATATACAATGGTTAAAGAGACTATAACTATACATGTGGAGTCATTTCATAGTAGTTTCCTGTAGCTTGTCCCTCCCTTGAGAAGACCATGAAAGTTACGGATTATAAAAAAATTAAAAGGGTTGAAAGGAATCGCCCATATATAAGACAGATTCCCCTGTTCATTAAGTTAAAAAAGATCAAGTTAAAATTGACGTTCTGACCTCCGTTTAATGGCTCCTTTCTAGTGCCGACCTAAAACAGTGAACAATCCTAAAATATTTATACTACCGTTTATACAGTTTTAAAATCGCTGTCCTTGGGGAGACAAATTAAAGATAATAGGAGTATAACTTATTCACAACTGTCTGGTAACACCATTGGGCAACGAGAAATAGCCAAATTTGCGTCCATAACATAAACATAAATCTCACTCACCTGTTTTTTCGTGCCGGTGGCGGGCCCAGCTTAATTATGACAATTTATGAAGATAAAAAATATCAAAATGAGAAGCATGAGACCGAAAACCTCTTCAGCCCACCAACAGCAGTCCCACGGTTGGCGAGGCAATTCTCATTCTCCTGTGTTTCAAAACAGGAGGTTTATATTACTGTATGTAGAGAAAAACAAATAATGTAGGTTTATCCTAGTCTGTAAGAAATTAATTTTGACTTCAAGGAACCTGTAGGAATATTGTTTTATATTCATTCTGATATATTAATCAGACATTTGAGAAATTTGAGATTCCATAATTTTTAGAAATGAATGAAATATTTTTAAAGGCAACTATAGTATTTTAAATCAATAACTGCCATTGCAGAGGAATCAAACAGTCTTGTACGGTCAATAACGATAACAAAGTTTCAGGGGAGGTAACCCATATTAGAAAACAAAGAGTACCGCATAACGTTGTTTTAGGTCGCAAAGTAAGCCATACTTACTCTCTAACTAAGTCATACTTTATTTTACTTTTACGAGTTTTGCCATAAATTATATCAAATTTTGATGAAATTATAGATTTTTGGCAATATTACTACGGAAAAGTTCCATTAATTTTTGTGAAGAGAGAATAAATCGAAAATCAATTTAGATATTTTTGGATCAGAGGCTACAAATATTTTGTGATGGCTGACTTCGAGAATAAATTTTATTAAACATTTCAAAAATATAAAAAAATATCTGAGAAAGTAAAGTTTCAATAGAATGATGCAACCTGAAGACGCAAGATATTTGAAAAGGTATTTGAATGTGACAGTAAATCACAAATATATGATAGATTTACAAGAGTTATTGAGATATTTTACAGCTGACAGAAAATTATTTGTAACCACCATGACCACAGGTGTTTGAGACCTAGGATAGTTAGAGAATGCTATGAGTGCCAAGCCATTTCTGAACAAACTACCAATCCATTATCTATCTTCCTTTAATGTCTAACCCCTCACGTGGACATAGACATTTGGCACAAAAGCTAATAATTAACAAAGAATCTTGAAAGTAACTCTAGACTCCGAGTCTAGAGTTACGTAAGTTGCGTATCTCTAGCAAAACCCTATGAGGAAAGGCTAGAGTTATGGATGTTAATAAAATAATCCATGTTGCTATAATATATGTCTAATAATGTAATATAAACTGTATCATTTTACCTGTACATAATCGCAAATAAACTGATCTGTCGTTAATACGACAGCTTCGAAGGCGCCATTTTGGGTTAGACTTAAAATAATGCTAACATATTACGGAAATATCATTTGTTATCTTCATATTATAATTGAGCGTTCAGTTGTAGAACTTTGAACAATTACAATTATCAAAGTTTTTCCAATGTATGATGCAACTGCATTTTATTACCCCCTTTCTTATATTCGGGATTGAAATGTCGCAAAATAATATACCATGGCAATTAAAAAAATTAAAGATGTATTCATATTTACTAATACTGTTTACATAATTCCAGAAACTTTAAAAAACCAAAATACATTTCCATTTATTCGCGATTACAGGTAAAATAATACAGTTTATATTACATTATTAGGCATACATTAAAGCAACATGGATGATTTTATTAACTTCCGTAACTCTAGCCTTACAAGTGGGAAAGCCCTTAATAGATGACAAATTTTGACAGATTCGAAAGAAGACTGTGACATTCAAACCCTAGGATTTTTTCGTAGAAACATAAAGGTCAAATCAACAACCCTAGGATTAAGTCAAACGCTATGATTTCTTCATAGAAACATAAAGGTCAAATCAACAGCCCTTAAGTCCATGGCCAACCAGACCCTAGTAAGACCCCAACTGGAATACAGCTCCGAAGTCTGGTCACCATACACCAAAATCCAGATAGACCAGATAGAAGTGGTCCAAAGGAGGGCAGCACGCTGGGCTATGTCTGACTTTGGCCGGAGTTCAAGTGTCACAGATATGTTACACAGTCTAAAATAGCGCAGGTTAGATCTCCGTCGCACTGACTCTTAACTGTCACTTGTGTATAAAATTTCTAACGACCTGGTTGCAATCCCCATCCAAGGAAATCTCATCCCTCTAACTAGGAAATCCCACCATTATCATCCCTTGTCCTACAGGTTGATCACCGCAACCACTGACTACCATAACTACTCCTTCTTCCCTAGGACCATAGTCCTATGAAATAGTCTCCCACCTGATATTCCCTCCCTCCCTTCCTACCCTTGATCAGTGTAATGCTGCTGTAAGCTGCATTGATCATGCCCTACCATAACCTGCCTCCACCCCTGTTTTTATCTTTTAATCATTAACAAAATTATTCCCCCTTTTCTCCTATTTTGACCTGTTTCTTTTTTTTAATTCTTTTATTTTTATTTCTACTAACAGTCTTTGTGGCTTGACGCGCACGAAATTGTCTAAGTCCCTGTAAAGGGTTCGACAGTACCGGAAGATAGATAGATAGACTTTTATAGTCTACAATGATTATATAACTTTATGTAAGCCTATGCATGTTAGAGCTATATTGTCAGGGCACTAGCTACACTTCAGGGGACCGGGGCCCTCGGGTAGGGGAATTTTGTGTAGTTTTGAAGAAAAAGGAATTTTATATAATTTAAATGCCCAGTTACCAGCCAAGGGTTTTGCTTCTGGTTTGGGAAGAGGCCTTCGGCCCTTTGATTGGTTAGTCACTTCAAGAGGAAAATAAGTAGCACTGAACATAATACTGCCAAAAGCAAATGCACGAGTACACAATCTTTCGTGTCATGGTCTTAAATATGCCTTTTAAATTAAGCTGTTTATTACTTCTCCTGCCAAAAGTATTCTCGGAATGCATGTAAAATGCCTAAAATTTAGTGGATAGCATCTACTTTCCCAAGTTCAGGGAAGGCGCCCTAGCCCCTCAATTTGGGGAAAATATAAGTGAGTATTAGCTGAAGGGGACTCTAAAATCCTTGTGTAAAGTCACATTTGGGGAAAACTGCATGATTTTAAAGAAATTTTAGTTGAGGGAGGTGCCCTATACCAGACTCTGATATAGAAGGTAAAAATGCCCTGGTAAGAAACCCTTCAGGTCATATATGCTTGTTTTATACGGACCCGTTTTCTTATTAAATTCATTGTTTATTATTCTACTTTGGCGTGGATGGTGTTTTGTTGACAAGTGTCAGATGTGCAAATTACGATCTTAAAATTACAAACTTTGTAACAAGTTGTTGTTTTAATAATTGACATGTACTATGATTGTCTCGCAACTTAAGATTTTGTTTTGACAATGTGCAATTTTCATTGCTTTTTGTCTTGACTAAATGCAAAAACGATCCACTTCAAGTTAAATGAATATCAAATCACAACAACAGAAAATTGACAATCAGTAATTTTTCCTCTATTTGTTTATGACCAAAGGCTCATAATTATTCCTACAAGATTGATAATTTATTTTATAAAGACCGCTAAAAATTTATTCTAAAGTTTTAATTAATCTCTATATTATCATTATACAAAAAAATCTTAACATATTATAAACAAACGTAATACACAAAAGCATACATATAAAATGCACACACAAATCTAACATTCTTGGGCCAAAATGGACATAAAGTGAGGCCGAAATGTCATCACAATTTTCTTGAGGCCAAAATGTATTGGGGCCGAAACATCTGGCTTCGGAAACAACTAAGCTGTGTTGTATAATACCAGCAAGAACTTCAGAAAATAATTTAAAATCATGAAAAAAAACAACAAATATTTTTGTACATATGAGTAAAGCATGAATAAATTTTCAAACAAAATTGGTAGAAAAGGGTGTCGCAAAAATACAGTACTGTATTATGAGGATCAGTAAAATGAATTTAAAAATCCTTTCATCTCTACTAACATGACTAAAGCTCTGCAAGACTTTATTTGCGTGAATTCCTCTGCATGATCATACTTCATACTAATCCTTTTGATCAGTAGCAGGATTATTTACCTTTGCTAAAATGCCCTACACAATGTCCTGGAATACCAGGCCGCATATATGGCTCAAAATATGCACCTCCTCACGTGGGTGTCCATATTACTTAAAGTAATGTGTCATTTTGACAGCATACCGATTTCCGCGTTGTTTATGGCATAATAAAACATATTTTTTCTACTCTTTATATAAAGAGACAAAATCGTGAGTCATTTTAGAATTTGTTATATTATAGGAAGGTAAAGGGAGGAAGTATAGATGTCCATCCAACAGAGAAAGCTCTTGTGGTCAATTATGAGCTGGAGGCCACCATTCTTGGGGAGTTGGGAGATCCTATGCTTGGAGAGAGGAAGGAGTGTCAGAAAATGTAAGACAATTGTCAATTTGTCACTTAAAATAGTCTTCATGTCCATTATAATAGTTAAAGAAATACACTAGATTTAAGTTTTACTTATTTATTCTCAATTGCAAAACAAGTCCTTAAAACTTGGATTAATTGCTCTATGGAATCAACCTCATAGAGGTTGAGATTTGTGGTGGCGCAGTGGTAGCGCGTTCACCTCGGGATCGAAGCGCCCCGGTTTGATCCCTACCATGGCAATGTCAGTAGTGTCCTTAGGCAAGACACAAATAATTCCACATTGCCTCTCTCTCTTTGAGGTTGATTCCATCTAGAATGAGTCTCAAGAGCGATTCATGTAAGTTGAATAAATAAATTAGTATATAAAAAAAAACCTCAGACAGAAGTAGGCATGTGAAAATATCTGTGTCTTGCCTTAGGACACTACCACCTTGGCACTGGTTGGAATTGAAATTGGGACCCACAGGTGTTGAGGGCTAATAAGTAACTGCGTTACCAATATTGACATTTTTTTCCAAAATGAAGATTGAATGGTGACACAGTTACCTTTGTTACAAAATTAAAACATCAAGTCAAAATAATGGTTTATGGCAATTAATTAATTGGTCTGATACAATTTAAAGTCTGTCAGCAATTGAAAGTTTCTTTAATAACTTTGCAGAGTTGGCTTATAAATTTACTCTACATGGAAGTTTATACACATTATTGTATTGCAAACTAAAATGTAGTTTTCGTTTTGTGTTTGATTTGAATTTATAGAATCCGAGTGAAAAGTTTGAACCCCAACAGTGACCTGTCGGCTCTGGCAAAAGAGATCATAGACAAATGTAAGCTGATACACCCAAGTAAACTACCTGAGGTTGAACAGTTGCTGTACTATCTACAAAACAGAAAGGAGGCTGCCCCTAGCAAAGGTAAGTCAGTTCAGCTTTTTGAAAACCAGAATACTTCTTTTCAAAGGAGACATGGAAAAGAGTGCTATCTGTAAAAATTCAGGTGTTCTGGAGCAGGGCTTATCTCATAAATTTGCAATTTCTACGTACCCTGGATATGTTATATCAATAAGACCTGATTTTGGTGTATTTAAATGTTAAATCAAATTTAACAATTTAAATGCTTTTATCATCAATAAATGCTTAGAGTTGTGTATATTTAACAGCTTCTGGGAAAACAGAACTACATGAGACACCTGCAGTACCAATGTATGATGCCACCGAGATAGATGAAGTTGCAAACATTAATGATCTGGATGAGTATCTAGAACTGTTGTATGAAGACGTTGCTGAGAAAATCAGGGGCTCAGCACTACTGTTACAGCTCTCCCGAAATCCAGATAACCTGGAGGAATTATTCCAGAATGGTATATTAATCCTTTTAGTTTGAGGGAGCAGTGGTGTAGAGGTTAAGGTGTCGGCCGCTCATCCCGGAGGTTTCGGGTTCGAGCCCCACTGGGGTCATGACTGTACTTCCTCATATGACACCAGTACTGGTTTTTCCAGGAAGCGGACTCGAGAGTGACTCGATAAGCTACAAGCTTTCTTCACAATCGAGCTAAAATAAATTAGTATTAACTAATCCTTTTAGTTCTCACGTTGTTGACAGTGAGTGGTCCTGTCTGTTTGACCAGTGTGGGTTATGAGCAGTCTGCACATCCTTGCATTATTTGTTCAACTGTATTCAATAAGATTTTTATTTAGGACAGTGAACTTGAATTACAGTCAACTCTAGTTATAATGAACTCCGTGGGACCATTTAAATTTGTTCCTTGTATCCGGAGTTTGTTATATCCATGTAACATTGTCATACAAAATAATGAAAGAAAACAAAATCGGGCAGAGAAAATGTATTCCTTATATCCAGATTTTCGCTATATCTGGAGTCGTTATATACGGAGTTCACTGTATATAAAAGTGTTTGTGTTGGATATTTCTCATTATGACATAGCCTGTTGTTATTTCATTGAACATTGGAAGTGCTCAAACTGTAAACTAGACAGTTCATTCTAGAAAGCAGAAATTTGTCCAGAATTGCATTTACTTAAAATCTTGACATAATATGCCATTTAAAAGACTGATATCCCTTTGCTCCTGGCATCAGAGAGTACTTTTTCTGTCTGCATATTACAAGAACATAATGCGTCATTTAGTCAATGACGAACTTGATATGCAAGACAATATAAAAATAAACTAATATCCAACATAGATCATATATGTATATGTTTAATGTGAGTATTATCAAATTTTGCTGTAGTACACTGTAGTACACTGTGGTATAATGAGTAATTCACAAGGTTTTTGTTACTGTAATCATATATTTTATACTCACAGAAACTGTGGTGAGTGCATTAGCGCGTGTCTTGCGAGATGATTGGAAAAAGTCGACGGAACTGGCCACCAATATCATCTACATATTCTTCTGCTTCTCGAGCTTCACACAGTTCCATGGGGTCATACTACATTTCAAGATTGGCGCTCTCTGTATGAACATTGTTGAACATGAGTTGAAAAAGTTTGACCTGTGGAAGGAAGAGCTCGACAAAAAGAAAAAAGCTGATATCCTTTTCATTTTGTGATATTGTGAACTGTTCAACACATTTTAGTGTGGTTGTTATACCTTAGTTAAAAGATTTACATTTGCATGTTCGTACCTCTTAAACTAGTATAGGTATTAATTTGGTTGAAGGATCGAAGCAACACAAGTTGTCAAGTCTTTTAGATAGTCATTGCATGAATTTTGAGGAAAAAACCTGTTCCATTGTTGACGTCTTAGAAAATCCAAGAATTTTGCTGTCTCAAAAAATTAATGCCGATATAAGATAAAAACTTACACAGTTCTTCAGGCCAGGTTCAGGGTCAGTGAACAAGGTCATAGCATCAAGTTCTATAACTCTTGTATAAAATTTTGCAAAATTCTGACCCATTTTGGATTTACAAAAAATCAGGTTAGTCAAGCTACCAATCTTAACCATTTATGAGAGAAAGCAGTTTCATACAGAGACTGAGGATTGAAGATAAGTTGTGGTCCTTTTCAGGAGCAATGGTAATGTAAACTGCCCACTTGTAAATAAAAGAAATATAGTTGAAATGGTTGTAAAGCCCTAAGAAAAAAATGGTTTTATTCCTTAATTGTCCATACCTGATACAGAGAAAGGAGACAGAAGAGCAAAGGAGGAGTTTGAGAAGAGTTTTAGAAAGTTTGACGGACTTGTTAGAAAGCAGGAACAGCTACTAAGAGGTAGGATTTTCAGTGTTCACTTTCTAAAAGATGAAAGTAGCGCTGGAAAGTACAGTCAGCAGCCATTGAAAAGGGTCACAGGATTTCTGAATTACTGGAATTTTAGATAATGAGAAATTTGATGTTGAGTTACAGGAATGTAGCTGTATTTCTGAAGTAATAAAATGGCAAACAAACGTCAGATTTAAAATATAATCAGTGTAATTCAGTCAGTTACCATATATTATAGTTTAAAGGCTTTGGATGTGTCTTATTAGATCAAAAGATAACTCTATATGTGTTTTTCCGGTCTCCCAATCGATTGTTTTACTGTCAACCTCAAATATTTATATGAGAAAATGAACAAAAAGAACAATTTTCAAGTTTTTCAGAGCCAAAAAGGCAAAAGAAAAAAAACACCTGCCAGCCGACCAATCTTAAGTTGTTTGGCAAAGAGACCGAAAACACACATAGTTTTTCGTTTGGCCTTATCTTAGTATAAAGATGAATGTGTCAAATTTCAAGTGCTCTGACTATTTCAGTTGCTTTCTATCTGTTGCTGAATCTGGCTGAAGACCTGAAGGTTGAGATGAAGATGAAGAACAAGAACTGTATCCGCATGTTGGTGAAGTCACTGGAGAGAGATAACTTTGAGCTGCTTATACTGGTTGTCTCCTTCCTGAAGAAACTCAGTATTTTCGTGGAGAATAAGACAGAAATGGTATATCCTTTGATAATACATTGTATTCTAGGAATTGGAATTTTTACCCAGAGTTAAAAACAGAAATTTAGATTTAAACTGTGCAAATACCGTTTTCTCTCATCAGAGTCTATGAAACCAGTTACAAAATAATTTAAGCTTTGTCCTGGTGAGAGCAAATGGTTCTGTGTCTGAAATCAGTGCAGATCATGATCAGCCTGCATATCTGTTCATTTTGATCATGATCTACACTGTTCCATATTCCATCAGTGAATTTTCAGTGAGCACCACTTTGAGCAGATAATGGGGAAAAAATCCATTTGGAAAATTTGGCAGGGTTAAGGAATTCAACTTTTAACAGAAAAAAAAAACAATTATCAGAAAATGTCTTCTAATTAAAAAGCAGTAAATCAGGTAAAAAATTGATAAGCTTCCTCATTAATGCAGGAAATTGCCAGAAATACACTGCTTCTGATACATTTCAAAGAATTGATGACATTATCATAGAAACCAATTATGGGTTATAGCAAAGTGAAAAAATAGTGGCAATTTTAAGTTTAAGTCAAATTTTACGGAAAGAATCTTGCTGAGTGAGTGCTCTATTGTGTTTAAAATGTTGGGTTATGTAGATGGCCTTTTAACCAGCAGAAATACACAAATACTGTTAATTTCTTCCATCCATCAGAATGCATCAGTAAATTAGTAATGAATGGTTTTTGAAAATTCTGTATATTTCTCTTATCTGGTCTTAAATATGATTTGGCAATTACATGATGGAAGATAGTAACATGTAGATTTACTGCATGAAAACATACTGTCAGTAAATATCATATTGATCACTTTCATTTGATCATATCACATTTATGTTTATGAGATTGTGACTTTTTTTGAAGCAGTTCTCATTATATCATGTCATCAGATGATATTTTTCAGGCAAGGAAGATTCAATACTAGGTGTATTTATCAGGATAACTATCATGTGATGTAATACTTTCTTAACCTCTCCACAGTACTTTGAATTCAAATCTTGTATTAATTTTTAGCTCGACTTTTCTATGAAAAGGGGAGCTATCCTACTGGCCCCGGCGTCGGCGTCACACCTTGGTTAAGTTTTTCGTACCACCCCACTTTATTTCAAAAGTATTGGAGGTATGGCTTTGAAACTTACCATACTTGTTTACCATCATAACCTCCATCTACAGACAAGAGTACATAACTCTGTCAAGGTTTTTGGCAGAATTATGGCCCTTTTTTGACTTAGAAAGTGTATTGAGCTTGGTTAAGTTTTTCGTACCACCTCACTTTATTTCAAAACCATTGGAGGTATTGCTTTGAAACTAACCATACTTGTTTACCATCATGACCTACATCAACAGACAAGAGTACATAACTCTGTCAAGGCTTTTGACAGAATTATGCCCCTTTTTTACTTAGAAAATACTTTGAATATGGGTAAAATCCACTTATTGCCTTAACCCTTTGAGATATTGCTTTGAAACTTTGAATGCTTGTTTACATCATTACCCCCATCTGTAGGCAAGAGAAGGTAACTCTGTGAGGGATTTGTTTTAAAAATTAAGCCCCTTTATCGACTTAGAATCTTGGTAAAGTTTTTCGTACCAGTCCACTTTTTGACTAAACTGTTCGAGATATTACTTTGAAAGTTTGAATACTTGTTTACCATCATGATCCCAAAACATGGGCAGGAGAAGGTAATTCTGTCAAGGATTTTATGTGAATTATGGCCCTTTTTGTCTTAGAAACTCAGTTAAAATTTTCATTCTTGTCCACTTGTTGACTTAACCATTTGAGATATTACTTTGAAAGTTGGAGTACTTATTACCATCATGAGACCTATCTGTAAGCAAGAGAAGATAACTCTGTGAAAATGTTTCTTGATTTGTACTTAGAAATTCCTAGTTAAAGTCTTGTGTGCCCTTAACTGTCAAAGTTTTGTTTTATTGGCAAGCACTAAAAAAGTCGAGCGCGCTGTCCTACTGACAGCTCTTGTTATAGGAAGAAGTGTTCGTAGTAAAAAAAATCCAACAAACACAAATGTTTATTTTAGTATTCATATATCTACAAAAGTTTTGCCTTGCCATCTTTGTATCAGTTTTCTCTACTTACTTTTACAGGCTGAATTAAACATTATAGAGAAGTTAACAAAGCTGGTACCCTGCGACCATGAGGACTTGCTCAACATAACTCTCCGACTTCTGCTCAACCTCTCCTTCGATACAGACATGCGGAGTAAAATGATCAAATTTGGCCTCCTGCCAAAACTAGTCGGCCTTCTCAGTAAGTGATTTATTGATACTATATTACAGTTATGATGCATTGCAATACTTTATAGCTATGACTCTGCTGAATCTTTTATTATAGACTTGTCAAGCTCGGAATACATATATCCAACAATTTGACTAAAAGATAGAAAACTGTGAAGTTGAGTTGTATTTCTGTTTGCTGTGAAGCACATTGATATTTATAGGAAGCCTGCTTTTGTTTACAGATAATGAAAACCACAAGCTGATAGTGTTGTGTATCTTGTACCATATCTCTATGGATGACAAATCCAAGTCAATGTTTACATATACTGACTGTATACCTATGGTAAGTGAGCTATTCTTATGACAGAAAACAGACTAGTCTGTGACCTGACCACAGTTTTGATGTAATAGATTTCAAAAAACATTTTATTTTAGCTCAGCTGCATTGAGGACAGTTGGAAACTGTTTAACAGCACTTAAAGAGCTTTTCAGCATTTCAAGAGCTTGTCTTAAAACTTGATATGAAAGTCGAATTCACTTGAAATAATCCATTGTTCATTGTTATACATTGTTACTGAACTTGTGTATTGTCATAAAAAAATGAGATTCTGTCACTGCTAAGCATTAATAAATTTTAAGTTTTGTATTAACATTTTCATACTTAGAAAAATGGCACAGAACAAACATGTTAATAAAATGTGTGTCTAATACTTATTTCGGGGGCCTCCTCTGGGTTTTAAATATATGTCCCTACCTTTCGGTCATAACAGAGGAATAATTAGAATTTTCGCAATTTCTGTTGCCAATTTCATTTTTTATTTGTAATGAGGGTTGGCAGAGTATTGCCTGCCCGGGTTTTCCCGCCCGACAAAATCCGGGAAATCCCGGGCTGGGCAATATCCCTAAAATGGGCAGTCCTGGGTAATACTGGGTAATACTTCAAACTAAAACATTGGGCAATATGATAAAACCCGGGTTTTATGCCAACCCTGTTTGTAATTCCAAAGTTTTGGGCATTCAGAGACATTGGCAAGTGTCATGAGAAGCCCTACAAATGAGAGGTTCAAATATGTAGTATAATACATATAATAAATAATAAAAAAAAAATTATGTACATGTATAGTAGTTTAACTTTTATGTAGTATTTAACTAGGAGTTACATGTAGAGTATACATTTATGATTATAGGTAATGAAGTTGTTGTTAGAGTCGCCGGAGAACCCAGACATAGAGCTACTGTCTCTGTGTATAAACCTAGCCGCTAACAAACGTACAGCACAGATAATCTGCGAGGGTCAGGGTCTGAAGATGTTGATGAAACGAGCATTCAAGTTTAAAGATTCCCTGCTTATGAAGATGATAAGGAACGTATCGGAACATGACGGACAAACGAAAAACTTGTTCATTGTAAGTTAATAAAATGATAGAAAAATGTGTATTTCAAGAGCTAAATGCAGTACAGTTGTAATGTACATAAGATGTACAGCTGTTTTACTTAATCTGGTTTGTAATGGTTTGAAGTATTGATTGTTTGTTTAATACACTTTACATATATTAGTTATGTTATCTTTCCTCAGCTAAATCCAATTGGCACTAACACTGTATTTCAGGACTATATCAGTGATCTCGCTGAGGCTGTGTTAAAAAGTGACGATGAAGATTTCAGTCTCGAATGTCTGGGTGTACTTGGAAATCTCACAATACCAGATCTTGATTATGAACTCATCTTGAGAGAATATCAACTCATTCCATGGATCAAAAGAAAACTAGAGCCAGGTATAGTTTTGTAAATAATTCTGATAGTTTGTTGCATTTATTAGTTTAGTTTATACTAATTTTTTTCAGCTCGATTTGTGAAGAAAGCTTGTAGCTTATCGAGTCACTCTCAAGTCCGCTTCCTGGAATAACCAGTACTGGTGTCATATTAGGAGGTACGGTTGTGGCCCCAGTGGGTCTCGAACCCGCAACCTTTGGGATGAGTGGCAGACACTGAAACCTCTACACCACCGCTCCCCATTGAATTTACCATACAGTTTTTAATTGATTTGTACTAATATAACATAATATAACAAAGCTATTTTTTGTCCATTAGTCTGATAAAGAACACTGATAAGAAGGAATTTATTCCAGTTTTACAAAACCATCACTTTCAAGTCTTAGAGTTCTACACTTAACTATTGTATTCTGGTGTAGAGGAGCAGAACCATTCAAAATGAAGTAGCACTAAGTCTTGTGTAGCTGTCATTTTCAGGGTATAAATCATACTTAAGTTTGAAATATCTCTAAACTTACTATGACTTTTGTGTAAAAATGTCAGTTTTTCCTGAACTTTCCCCACTGTTTATTTTTGAAAATAATTTTACTTTTTTCATAACTTAGCACTAAAACTATCTAAAACAAATTTCATGCATTTTTAGGTTCAGCTGATGATGACTGTGTTCTAGGGGTGATTATACTGGTGGGTACAGTGTGTAATGATGATATTAGTGCCAAAATGCTGGCGGAGTCAGGAATCATTCAAAGTCTTATAGAACTTCTTAATGGTAAGTTAGACAACAATGTTGTGGTAACTCAGTGATTCTTGTTCACTTTTTTTTAGTACAATGTGGTTTCTGTCCCGCTAGTAAAGCTGAATTGATGCAGATTCAGGGTAATGCCACACACTTATAGATAAACAGGGAAAGTGTTGAATAAAAATTCCTTGCAGGGAAAATCAGGAAATTTGGAAGAAATAAGTATAAAGGGAATTATCAGGATAATTTAATTTCCTTTTGTTGTGATGAAATTAAAGTAAGAATTCGATATGTATCTATCAAATTAAAATTGCTGTGAGTGAGATAAAGTCTAGAAACAAGGGAAATTACTCTATGTGTTATGTTTTTTTTAATTCTATTTGCATCGTATAAGCAAACAAATGATCTTTTTCTGGATCTCCTATAATACAGCAAAACAAGAAGATGATGAGATGGTTTGTCAGATTGTATATGTGTTCTACCAGATGATATTCCATGAATCTACACGAGAAGTTATAATTAAAGATACACGTATCCTTTGAAAAAAATTTACACCGTACTGTTGAAGTGACAGTTCCCAAATGTCAGTACTAAATGTAAGACACTGCTGTTTTACAGCACCAGTAACCCTCAACCTGTTGGCAGCAAGTGATAATGTCTTTATGACATGTTTAGATTAAGTCTTATGGTTCTGCAGCACTGTCTGCATATGCTCTGCACTTTTCACTACTCCATTAAAAAATTGACTTGGTGCCCTGTTGAACAGTTAGCATTTCTCAACTGTCTTAATTGACTTAAGCTGGATAAGGGTTGATACTTTCCCTGCTGTATTAACACAGAAAGCTTGGCTTTTCAGCATAAAAATAGTTCTGTAATGAACTGATTGTTTATACATGATGAATATGCAGAAAGGAACACAAAGTTAATTTTCTGATGAATGTTTGACAAGATTTAATCCTTTTATTTTACTGACTTTAATGTAGAAATCTATTACAGAAAGTGTTTTCTTGTTGTTGCATTGTACATGTGAAAGATGCAATTCATTCAAGGTTTAGTCTGTTGACTCAGCTTATGTAGAGTTTTATTATATGTCCTATAAAAATGCAAGATCTATGTGGAGTTTGTTGGTAAGACTTACAGAATGTTTGATTTTTGTAAATATGCAAGATCGTACCGGTAGTTGAGAGGGTATTACATTGATCATGTACTTTAATTGAAATATTTACACATCTTTGATGAGGAGTCAGAAGAGAACAAGTTATGAGTACTTTGTGTTCTGGTAAAAGAGATAGAGTTCTATACGGGTTTAGCAGAATTTTTCTGAAAAATTGAAATACATTTGTATACTAAAAATATGTTACAAGACCACTAATAGGTAAACTTGACACTTTAATTATCACTCGGAAACAGTATTTATTGTCACCAAATGAAAATAAAGCCTTAACTAGTTTACAGAAGCTCCGGCATACCTGATAGATCTGATGCATGATAAGAATGCTGAGATTAGAAAAGTCTGTGATAATACCTTAGATATCATTGCCGTAAGTATATCTGGTCTTCCTATGTGTGTGTTATTTTGTTTCTTTATGTATAGTCTCTTTATTCGAACCCTGTAGTGGCAGTAAGTGATTATGTCTATGTTCTAGCTAGGATGCTAAAACCTACAAATTGGTGCAGTCTAATTATAATCTGCATTTATTTAGTAGTTAAAGTGAAATAAGCAAACTTAGATTTCCTGTGTAGGTTTCAGAATATATGATCAAATTGGTGTGCTCCGTCAACTGTTTAATATTCTCATTGGAGTTCTTGGCATTGCAACCAATGTAAGTCACTGTCAGTCTTAACACTTTGGGCATTCAATTGGTATATTTTCAAATACAGGAATTTGATGAAGAATGGGCAAAGAAGATACAGTTGGAAAAATTCCGTTGGCACAACTCCCAGTGGCTTGAGATGGTTGAATCTCGACAGATAGATGATATGGCAGATCCTTACATGTACCCAGAGGATGGATACGACGCCTGTCTACAGGACGCTGATATACTCGACCGACCAGATCTCTTCTATCCTGGTAAGTTCTTCATTAGATATTTCATGTAAAATAATGTAATATTTTATGCTCAGCGTCTGTTGAATAAGAAGATGGAATGTAATTTATCATATATAAGTATTGTTAGAAAGAAAACGTGTTGGCAAAGTATGTTTCCTTCATCTCATGTCCCCCCCCCCTGATCCCTTTTCCAGAAATTTTTCTCAGCAAAACGTTTCCATTCTAATTGTCATTAAAATAATTCATGTAGACAACGTAGACAAAGTCCATAACTTCGTATGTAATTTCCCAGAATTTATCACATCTGGGTACTATAAGAGTCAAATTAAGCATTGCTTTGAACTTAGCCTTTTTCATATTTAAAAGCTGTGTTGCAGGTAGGGCCTTTCTATTTGCCTTTTTAAATGTTTAAGCACCGATAAGAAATGCATATCCTAACTTGTAGAGGTTTTTACGTCTGAACTGTACAACATTAATAATATTGTCCTGTGCAGAAAAATGTTTCAATTTGATTAATTGATGCATTACCAACAGTACTTGAATACCTTTAATTAAGCCTATACAAGCCTATACAAGCACATGATATTTTAATGTAAAATCTTAAATATGTAATAAAATGGGCAGTGTGCCCTAAAAAATGGGGCAGGGAGTATTAAGTTTGGGACTGTGCACTACTTACGTGTTTGAGGACTTTCAACAGTTTAACATCAGAAAATCTCCCACAGAATTGAAAAATGATGCAAAAGATTTAGATCAGAAGTCTTATTTTAAATATGCTGAAAAACACTTCTTTCCATTATTTTGAAAGATTTCTATATCTTCTGTTCTATGAGGGGAAAACAAAATGGCAGCAGGGGCGGGGGCAGAAAAGGACAGGGTGCAGCACCCTGCTATAACACTGTAGATATAAAGCTATTTATAATAAATATTTTTTGATGTGCCTTGTGAATTATTGGCATTTACATGCCACCCCATTTAATTATAAAATAAAATCATCCACATGTTAATATCAAGGTTCATAAAAATTCTTATTTCAAGTATAATACTGTGAATAATCAGGATGCAAAATAATTGTTAATTCTGTAAACAGGTCCAAGAGGTATGAAGTGCATGGTTTGATGTTTAGATAATTGTTGAAGAAATAGCATGTTTATTCGTAAAACATGTTTCAATAGTGTCTTGTAACTTAAACATTAAAATATCTGTTGATTAGTACTTACATGTAGTTATAAACATTGATTTATGATGTAGTTCTAATATCATTTTTTCATGAACATTGTCATTGAATTATTCCTTTGTTTTAAGTACACCTACAGTAAGCCCTGTCATGTATCGACAATCATTACCACCCTCTGTTTGTCTGTCAGCATCAACATTAAACCCGGTACTGGCCGAGGGAGAAACTAGAGAAAAATAGTCTCCATAGCTGCTTAACCTCTCCCTGTGTTTAGCTTAGGTAGAAGTGTTTTATGCGGGAAAACAAACAAATAGGATAGGAAAAATACTGTTCGGGTCTATGACTTCTCCGAGTGGTGATTACAGTGTATGTCTGATCAAATCTAAGCTTAGATTAGAATTGGTCGTCTAGGATAAAAGTGGGGTGTTACAAGGTTAAAAATGATACATGTAGGACCCTTTTAACATTCAAGCAGCTCTCGTAATCCCAACATTTTCTTGAAACTTTGTCAAAGGGTTACTGAAAAGGGATAGATGCTTAGGATTAAAACTAAGGCAAGGTACAGACTTTTATTTGGTGAAAATAATCACCGACTTTTGTCTTTTAAAAACACAGCAGTACAATCATGTTCATTGTGACATCCAGAACCCTGTGCATTAGTATAAAGTACGAGTTTGTGTACTATAACAGCCAGATGAATCATGCATGAAACTGTTAGAAATGACCTTTTGCATGTATGTTTTAGAAACAGAGTTCTTATTGTTTTATAGTCTGTTACTGACATGCTAAGTTCTGTATAGTATCAGAAAAGTACCAAACTGATATTTAAGCCCCTCTTTGCGAAATGCGGCATCGGCATTGGCTGGTCAGGATTTATACTTGTTACTCTTTCGTCTCAGATTATATGGCTGATGTTTGAGTATTGGTATATGTGGTTTTCCATCAGCCTCCATGTTCCAGTGGTTAAGTTAACGAATTAAAATCACTACCTCTCTGATTGATTGAGGGTCATGGGTTTGAGCCCAACTCCCCAACTGAATCTTACGAAAGTTGGCAGTTTGGATAAAAGCAGTATAGTACTGTTCAAATTTCCTTTCTAGGAATGATGGCTAAGTAAACTGCCTGCCTGTAAGTAAATGAAATACTGTTGAAAAATGGGTGTTAAACGAAAGAAACATGTTGCATGCAGTCTGTTTCCATAGCTACATGTACAATAGATCTATATTTACACAGAAGTTGGTTTTCAAACCGTAGATCTAAAAACTGTGGTCCAAAACATTTTCAAAATTATGCATAGTAATGTTCATTCTCTAAAATATTAGCTTAGTTTTAGAGAGATATACAGTGTACATGTTTATACACATAAAAAATATCAACATAGACATTTCTTAAATGGGTGAGTTCAGAATAAGTCAGTGAGACATTCATTGTGCTTTTCAATTTAATGCTTTTACTGTGCAGAGAACCCTAAAATGATTTCTTTTATGTTTTCATGATAATTATGAACATGATTTTAATATATTACAGATGGGTATGACCCTTCCCTGGTGATGGATGGACATCTGACTCCAGAGTATATAGATGAAAATGGCATGTACAGGTAAGAAGACGTACTAAAAGATGTTGTATTTTGATTATTATGACCAAAAGTCTGTAAATTAAAGTCAAATTCAATGTTTTCAATTTGGACAGTAATATAAATTGTTCAGCAGGGTGCTAACAGCTGTGCAGACTGGTCATGATCTGCACTGGTTGCAAAGGCAGAACAAATTGCTACCAGCAGAGTTAGAACTAATGGCTTCAAACAAGATACTTGAGTAAACTAAAAGTGTATCTGTGATCATGTGTGTTTGATGTATCAGGTTTTAAGTGATCTTTTTGATCATTCTTAAATCACTTTAGAGGTGAAAGGTCAAGTCTCCGATTTGATTTTAAGTGCAATAGTTACATGCCGGGAAACTTGCTGGTATCGGTTAAACACTTTGAAACAAGTTTTCATTATAACCATTATTTTGATTACAATACTGGTATTTATGAATACTGCACTTGTTATAAAATACTTTTGCTTACTGCTAGAAATCCTAGGGTAATAATGTTCCTTTCTATCCTACAGTTATGGTAATGAGTATGAACCATATGCAAGACCAGACTCACACATGGGTTTTGTAAACGGTCAAGGGTTAGACGATTACGACCAAGCAGTGGACGAGTATGGTCAGCCGGTTGATGAATACGGCCGACCTCTAATGCTGGACGAGTATGAACATTACCCACAAGGTTACCCGTATGGCGGGCACCCTGGTCAGCTAGTGGAAGAGGACGGTTATGATTACGGCTACCGATAGCCTTTGTTTTGTTGTCTTTGTTTCTGTGTAATTATTTATTTATTGAATGTGTTTAGGAGGATAAAGAATACAAACTGAATAGCACACCACACGTATGAGAGACACGCATCTATAAGCGTTAATCAGCATTGAGAGTAACAAAGCAAATTTTCAAGCAATTAGTATTTATTGTGTTTAACGATAAATGGATGAATTGTGACTACAGATCGTATTACGTGACATGGACAGTATGGGATGGTATAAAGTCACATTAAGAATATACATGAAAAGGTTTTTTTTGTAAACAGTCCAGAGTTGTGGCAATATCTTTCATCAGTGACTTGTCGTGTAAATCAAACATTATGTACATAATTCAGATCTGTACATATCTTAAACACTGTCACAGATCAACTTTTGTTTAAGGGAAAAAAAATGCGCATTTTCGGAATATTATTGCTTCTGTACGCATCAAGTTACCATAATGTCTAGTTATCAAAACGATTGATAAATTCACTAACTTTCCTATGTATATTTAAAGAGACTTGGTCATAAGAAGAAAAGGTTATTCATGTATACTGTGATAACATAAGATAAGATATTTATTTTAAGTCCGCAAGACATAGTAACATATGAACATAAGCTCTGTAGAGCTTTTATAACCGACACTACTGTGACCTCTGAATCATCATAACGTGGAATTCCATTAAAATTATGTATGTACATGCATTTGTTAGATAGATGTTAAATGTAATATTCAGAAGTCTGGACATACAATCCTATAGCCTTACCATCAATTGTGATACACAAGTTTTAAAACATTTGAGTTGAAAAGTTTTGGCTTGCTTTGAAGATGTTGTTTACTTTAAAACATATGTAAGTCCAATGGAAAGTGAATGAAGTGTAGAATTTCTCATTTGGAAGCTGCGGTGAAAAGTTTGAAACTGGATTAAAAATGTATTTGCCAGTGGCTACAAATGAGACTATTACTCTTAGTATATCCAATGAGGTTTGTATCAGAATTAGAGATAAGTCAACACACCTCTATACTCTATAATTGTTATTTGATTGTCAAGGTATTTCTTACTCGTGTAATTTTGGTCTACATGATTTGTATAGCAGCCAGCTAACACACTGACAATTGCTGCATCAAATTTGTTGCTCAAAGGGATGAACACTGAAAATTTACTGGCTGAAAAAGTAAACTGTAGATTTTAATCAGTCTACACAGATCATGATCTGCACTTGTTGCAAAGGCAGAAAAACTAGCAGACAGCACAGTACAAGTTACCATAGGGCAAAAATATCAGTGGCTCGTAGAGAGCAGGTTAGAGATACACAGTTCACATGTTCAACATATTTTTCAACTGTAGTAATGGTGCAGACCTGTAATGGCTTAATATTTTACACGTCATATAGACATGCATTAACTTGGGGAAGAAGAACATGTACCTTTGATATTTTATTAAGGGTACCATCATTATCTTAAGACTCTAACAGGTCATCAAAGTTGAACTTACTACAAAAATTATCAAGATTTTCATGAAATGGGTTTTCTTTTATGTTAATAGCATAACTGTTATTTATTTCAGTACTGTTAAATCATGCAAGAATTAATTGCCATTTTTCAGCAAGGATAACTTAATGATAGTTTTCTGCAGTGATAGGTTATTTGTTACTATAAATTGCATTATATTTGTGCTGCATGAATTATTATTTATTTTTCACAGATTACCCACTACACTTGCTCCAAAAGTTTGCAGAACATTCATTTTGCCTTCATTTACAATAAAAGTATTTCCTTTTAGCAAATTCTGAATTTGCATATATATGCCTGTCTGCTACTGAATAGCAAAATTTTACTTGTTGGAAAATTTTCCAATTCCAGTATTTGCTGATTGTAAGTCTCTTATAGAGACATTGTTCTGTGTTGTATAGTTAATGTTAAGTATTTCTATCTGTATTGAATGTGCTAAACGTTCAGTTGAAATCTCCTGCTTAAAATCCGTCCATTCCTGTATTTTATTTTTACATTTAGTTTATTTCTACATCTTTAATTCGAAGAAATTGCTGTTGTGTTTTTTAATAGCAGTATATATTGTATATTAAAATGACTGAAAAATTAAAAAATAACATACACAAAAATGTGTGTTCTTGTCTATGCTGGAAGTCTACCAGTCTAAAACACTCTTAACTTTTCATAGATTTAAGGTTGACTTAGGGCCTTACTATTGATTTCTCTTCATGTAAGAAAGTTAGTAGTTTCTTGTGGATGAAAGGTGTTTAGTACTGTTCCTTCTTGGGAATGATGTAGGTGAACTGCCCTCCTTTGAATAACGGAAAAACTGTTGAAATTGGCGTTCTACCCAGATAAAAACGTTTGACTTTGATTTGTAAGAGAGGTAGCAGTTCAGAGTTCAGATGGGTTCAGTTTCGTAGCGTTTTGAAGCCTCCCTGGTCATCAAACAACAGGTCTTTCAGTCCTCGATAAGGTCTTTGCAATTGACAAGGTGGGTCGGGGGTTAGAGCCAAACATTTTCATGTTTCCTTCTAGTTATGACTTTATCATGAGAAGTGCTACACACCAGAACCTTAATTCTACCTTGCCTCATCTTGTCTAGAGTATAAATATAACTGTGTTTGCAAATTTAACTATGTAGAATAAGATTAAGGCATACTTAGAAAATGTAAAATAAGAATCCTTTGTCCTACCTTGCCTCAGATTAAGCTCACCTAAAATATAATTGTGATTGCCTAATATTTGTCTACCTTTCCATGTGAATTAATACTTGAGAGGCAATCTTTGTACCCACTCATGGAAGTTGATCTTAATGTTTGTCTTGGTGAACCCTATGTCGTTTTTGAAACTGTCGCTTGAGTTAAGAAAAGCTAAGATAAGATTGTGTACACATTAGAAGTCATATTTTCCCCCAATGTTTATAAAACTTGCTCAATGTTGGGTCAATGAAATCTCAGTAAAGTTGGAAACTCGGCTAGCTTGGGAAAAAATACTGCTTGTTTCCCACGAAGTCAGATAATAGGCAAACATTGTTTGAACAAAAGAGGGCACACTTCATGAAAATTGCTCAGAATGATTGCCTGACTGATATATTGGTCAAGCTCAAAACTTCGCCATGCGGGTTAAAAAATTAAGTCACTACAAAAAAAATATACCGGTAATGCATTAGAGGCCACGTTTTACCCAATTTTCTTGAATATTGTTAGATATGTATGTACAAACAAAATCTATGTCAATATGAATGCTGGGTCATCTGGGATAAATACTTGGCCTAGAAGAAGCTTGTATCAAATTAGGAGCGGATCTGTGGCTAATGCGCTGGACGCGTAATTCTGGGATCGCAGGTTCGATCTCCTGCTCCTCCACTAACATAACTAATTGTCTTTTGGGCGAGACCTAAAACCGAGGTTCGTGTTGTTCACCGGTATCTTGCACTACCGGTAATCTCCCGAAACCTAAAATAACTAAAACTCTTCTTGGGGTGTTGGTCATAATAAAAAATTATTATGGCTTATCCGGTACCAATGATAAAACTCTAAAATACATTCATAATTGTGTTCACTTCAGAGGCCACGTTTTTGCTCAGAAATGATGTCAATATACGGAACCAAGTAAATAATTAAGAGCAAATTTGTCCCTCTTGATTATTTAACGCCTATACACATTTATCATAGAATTACTCATCTAACAAACTATTTGACACGTCACACCTTAGGTAAGAAGTGTAATTTTTAATCTTAATGCAAAAACTATTGAATGATAGAGAACATGTACCCTGTATAAGGTCATACAAGTAAATGTTTATATCATTTCTTAAAATTGTTCCGCACACGTCCTCTCGTGAAGTAGTGTTTTATCCAGCACTTGTGATAGGAAATTAACTAAATATGCTATAAACATTAGTTTTGAGTGGAAAACTATGGAGTGGGACACGGACGTCTTTTCGTGCTTGGTCACAGTGCTTGTTTATCGTCATGGGGGACATTGAAGACTCGTACCAACATGCCACATGGAAATCAAAACGTACCCAACAGAACTATTTAGTGTTACGCCTCAAAACGACTTAAACTATCATATGATTCACTTATCAGTGAAAATCTTTTTATAGCTCGATTCTTCCGAAATTTTGTAAGTTCGATCACTTGAATATCGTCGAAGTTTCATTAATGCCTCTGCAAATACGCCAGCAGTATATCTATAAATCTGTCGTTCCTTTGATGAAACAATATCTAAACGGTAATATGCTATATATTTCTAACAGCCATAGGTTCAAGTTCTGGTTATGACCCAACTCCTACTTTTAAATATAAAGTACTCTATTAAAAGTCGTGACAGTACCGTGGTACACATAATTTTTTTATATGTACAACTTCCTGAACAAACAGAAATACAGCAGACGTTACACGTAATTTACCCATCAGCTATTTGAAGAGGAAATCTGCCAAAATACATCGGAATGATTTTAATGAGATATTTGCTAAAGTGAAAAACAAACACAAGACAAACTTAGTTGACATGTTTAATGTTTTATCAAATGTTTGATATAAATTGATATCACAGATAGTTTACTACTTCAAATTCGCTCAAGATCAGACACTTAAGCCATAGGTAGATGTACTACACAAAAGAACAACTATCCTAGCTGGACTAATAATAAATACATTATCATATACAAATGTAGAACATGTGACATGAGAATAATGCGCGTTAAGACAAGTTAAACATTGGCAGTTATAATTGAGTAAAATATTTGAACAATATTTTGTTCCTTGAGTGCAACAGGGTTGTAACTTTTCTTTAGATGAATAGGAGTTACAATCGTGTAGTATCAAAGGGACGATTCATGGACCCCTAAGTATCCAATTACCCTTGTTTGCTCGTTACCCGGCCAAATATTTTAAAGAATATCAAAATGAGTTGTATGTGCATCCTTCACATTTTTAATTTTAAGTTAAATTTCTTGAAAAAAATCACGACTTTCTTAAATGATTATATGTATTAAAAGTTTAAAACACAAAATGAATTCTTGTAAAATAGTTTTCTTGTCTTGTTAAAGACTATTATCATACATGTAGTTCGTTTCCATCTGTTAGAATTATATTTGATTTATTGATTCAAAATCACAGTGAATACAAAAATTATAATATCCATCAAAGTAAAGCACTTTAAACAAATGACAGAGAAGCATTATATTCAATGTCCTCCACGCACTAGCTTCCTTGAGCTGACCGCCAGTCAATAAAGTACAATATCACCCGCCTCGGTCATAAATTTACTTTTTTTGCAGGCAGGTCCGTGTCTTAAGTGTATCGGCATATATAAACATCACGATTTTGGATAGAATCAGACAACATTCTTTGAATTTGCTGCTTTGAAAAGAAAATCACGATCCCAACTCCCACAGAGAAATGTGTCCAAACTATTTTAAGCTAAAGTTTTCTTTCTACGTAAAAGTTAACGTAACGTCAAGTTGAAGGTGTACCCTAGTACCGAATATGGTTGGCCATCGCCACCAAAAATAATTAATTAAGCCACGGTAAAAATATTTTAGCTCCGGCATAAATATGATTTTAGCCGCGGCATAAATATTTAAGCTCCGGCATAATATATATGATTTAAGCCGCGGTAAAAATATTTTAGCTCCGGCATAAATACGATTTTAGTCGCGGCATAACTATTATATCTTGAAGTTTAAATCTGTTTCTAATACTCCTTTTGTATGGACTAGTACATCGTGTGTGAAACAATTATATATTATATTTTTGTAGCTGTTTATGTCAGCAAGTCAGATATTTGGACAGACGAAGCAGTGTTTGTCTAGATTCACTGCTTTGTCTGTCTGTAATTCTGTCCTACCAGCTGGAAGCTGCTATCCAACTGTGAGTCAATATTTTGTTCCTGCTCTGTCAGAACATCGTAGTAAATATTTTCTGGAAAGTTGTAAGTCCATGCTGTGGAAGACATTTTTGATCAGTTTGTTTATAGCAGTATGTTTGAATAACTGATACAGTGGTCATGTCTGTTAAGCAGCCATATATGCCTTAAAGTTCCAGGATCACTTTGAATTTACTGATATAGTAAAATTAATTTACTGATAGGATAATGATAGAACCTGGGTGTTCTATTCACCCCTAAACAATGTTTGCAAATATGATGCCTTTCTTTGGTATTAAAGTTGTTTCTTCAGAATGCCTTTCTTAATTATTGCAATATCATTGAAAAAAAATACTGGGCTATATTTCTAACATGTACTAACAGATTTAAAAAGCAAAGTTAGAAATATTTTTTGTACATTAAAATAAAGATCATTTCTGCTGGTAAAACATCTTTCTTGGTATAAAATGAAGAGCTACTTGTAATTGTGCTCCTGGGACTTTAAGCAGTCAATACTTGATCCAAAGTAGTCATTTGTGCACTAGATACACCTGATTTAAGCAGCCATAATACTTGGCCACTTTTGACTGGTTGCTATAGACATGTTTAACTGTCCGTGTGCATACAATATCATAATGGTCATTTGGCTACTGTTGAACCTATGTTAGGATTCACCTGAGTTTAACACCGGGTCACACCCACTTGTTGTTTGCAGTAAGCTTTGTTACACAAGTTAATGTTTTAGTAAGTACAACTGTACTTAACAACCAGGTGCTTGAGATGGCCATTTTTTATGCATCCCTTGGCTGTTTGCTTAACACAACTATCAATGATACGGTTGTAAAAGAAAACCTGAAGTGGAGCCACAGTGGTAGCACCTTTGCCTCAGGATTGGAGAGTCTCAGGTTTGATCCCCACAAGTGCTATGGATGTTAATGTTAATATGAGGTTCTAAAATCCATTGCCTGACTTGCCAAGCTCATCCAGATATTTCCATATAGCCTCTTTATCTTCAAGATTGATTTCATTGATCTGGAATAAGTCTCGAGAGTGATTAATCTAAGTTTTAAGAACTTTTTTTTCAATAGTAGTCCCAGAAAAAATTTACTAAGATGTTCTTGACACTTGCTGTGGTATTAACTTGCAATGGTTGTGTTAATTTCTTTTTTGTTTAGTTTGTAGCAATATAGCACGAGTGTAACTATTTATTTACCACCACCATACAGATTTTAGCATTGGGCATCGTAACACTAAATTTTGCTTAAATTAGGTCTGTGTGTTTGCTCAGCGCTCTTCGATAGTTTACTAGTTCTTTCATAGTTTAGTATCTAACAAGCTGAGGATTTAATTTGCTCTACATCTACATTAACCCTTACCCTGCTGGCAGCAAGTGCTACTGCCTTTGTGACCAGTGCAGATCATGATCAGCCTGCACATCCATGCAGTCTGATTAGTGATCATGATTTCCACTGTTCGTTACTCAGCCAGTATTGTTTCAGTTAGCACCGCGGCCCTTTAAAGATGTACAAGTATGAACCGGGTTTTACAAGATGAGCAGGGTAAGGGTAAACTGGAAATCCTTAAGAGGAACAGTTCTTGGATTCTGTGCTTGATTTGCTTTAAAGAATTTACTACACAAACAAATTGCAGACAGAAGATTTATACAGGATTCATGCGGTGTGCATTTAAATATTGTGTAGATAGCACTATAAACTTAATCATTTGATATGTCGATTACACTACACTATTTCTTTGTAAAGTTAGATAGAAAACTATCACATTTACTAATACCAGCTATTGTAGCTTTAGATGCTTCACTTTAGAAATGATTTGTGAGTTTAAATTACATTTCTTTGATTGTTGTGAGTTTACACATTCTTAACCTTTTTTCCCCCTCTATTTCTTTGCTTGATTATCTGTATGCAACACAATCATATTGAAAATACATATGCCAGTGGTAAATTAGATCTATGATTGGAACTAAATCAGTTATGTGTTGTTAAATGCTGCCTTACTTACTCAGTCAGAAAGTAACCTTACGGAAAAAAGTACTCTGTTAGAAACAGATCAAATGAAACAGTCTTTTAAGGTTTGCCTTTCTGTCAGACTCTGCAGTCAGTTTCTTTTTGAAGTATGCATACATGCACTGAATTTATGCAGTGAGAAACCCTGGAAGTATAAAGGTTAATTTACTTCTGTAACATGATTTTAAAAAATTGAAAAATTTCTGATGTACAATTGTTTTACTGACATTATTAAACATCATCTTGAAACTTAAGATTGAAAACATTACATTTTGATTGTTAATCATTCATGTTAAACAATCTGTGATAAAGGAAATGATGTCTAAAGTCCAAAAAATTGCTAAGAGCTATACATTGTAGATAAGTGTATCTGCAACAACCTCTTACGGGTTTTGACTGATGTTTAAAAAATTGCTTATAAATTGCATAAATAAACAAATACTAACTTTGTCCATTGATCAGTTGGTAAATCGATGAATCAATCAATCATTCGATATGTCAGGCAGTCATAAAATAAATGTTTATACTTTTTGACACATAATTATTTCTTGAAAACCCGTCTGAAATTCTCTAATTTAGTCTTCTGACTTCATTATGTACATTTACATGTATTAATAAAAGGTTTGGCCTGATGCATATTTGGATATATTATGGATGTTTCATAACACTGTGAAAGCATGGGGACCAAATGCATGTATATGTTAACTCTTTGGCATCACATTTCAAGGATTTTTAATGAAATACAATTTTGAGGATTTTGAAAGAAATACAGTTTTGTTGGTAGTCTACCAGTATTCTAAAATTTTAATGTGGATTTTATTCTTTCATTAAAAAAGTGTCATGTTTGGCCATTTTTATTGCAATCTTAAGTTATTGATTTACTTACTCACAAAATCCATCAATT